>JAQPPZ010000188.1:3000000-3270743 GCA_028583015.1 Wollemia nobilis
ATTTAAAACATGCAAATGAAAGTAAACACCAAATTTAAAAATCAAATCATTAACAACAACATTGAAAATAAAAAATCGTCGATAAAAACTTGATGATAAAAATTGTCGACAGAAAAATGAAGATAAAAAATCATCGATAGAAAAATGACGATAACAAATCATTGACAGAAAAATGACGATAAAAAAAAGCATCGACAAAAAAATGATGATAAAAATCATCGACAACAAATTGATGATAAAAATCGTTGATGGAAAAATGATAAACAAAATCGTCGATAGAAAAATGACGATAAAAAATAATCGACAAGAAATTGACAATAAAAATCATCGACAATTGCAAATAACAAACTAAAAAAATTGCAACTAAAAAGCAAGCAACCTGCTAGCCACTCAAAATGCAATAAACACACCCAAATACAAAAAATAAAATGTGGGTCCCCAATTTTGGGGCGAGTTGCGCAACAGTCACAACAAATGGTGACTCTGCTAAGAAATACTCCTAAGAATTTTGGGTAAAGAATCCAACCTGAAATGAGAACACACAAGATCAACGAAACTTAAATCATCTAGTAATGTCCCGAGAAGGTTGGGGTGAAAAGCTTAAAATAGAAACAATTAATCCACCTAAATTTCCTCAGTGTGTGCACAAGTGATTCATTTTTACATCTCTAAAAATCCTCTAAATTCCATCATCCCTTTCTATATTAGGCTATGAAGTATCGGTCATAACAAAACAACTATAGTCAGAGCCCCACTATCATTCAAGCATCTATAGCCTTGGTGGAGTTTATCTAACTCACCCTTGTGTTTGTTTAATGCTTTGCAAAGCCTTTTCTTTTACCCAAGCTATGTCTAGATAGAGCCCTACTATTAGTCAGGTGTCCATAGCCCTAGTAGAGTTTATCTAGATCGTTTGACTGATTTGATCAAGCTTTCCAATGCTCATTTTTTTTTGTATATATATATATATATATATATATCTTTTCAAAAGAAAAAACTTGGCAAAGCTTCGGGCATCACTAGGATTAGGCAACCTACAAGTCGAGTGTGTTGGATTTTTTCCTAGGGTTGCAAATCAAGATGACTTCATCCTTCATAATTCCATAAATACCATTTAATGTATGCGAGTTAAATGTGGAGCTCTAGCAAAATCTTTCATTGTTCCACTTTCCACCATCTTAGACCTAAAATCTAAGCATGATCACCAAATAATTCATCCCCCTTTTCTTGGGTTCACCTATTTTCAAACTAAATACTCCAACCTACTAAACAAAGAAACACCAAAATGGGCCAAATACCAAAAGTTAGCGATCGTGAAACATTACCTCAAAAAAATGGAACAACCCAAAATACAAAACTAAAAACACAAACCAAAAGTAGATACAAATCACAAACAAAGACAAAACACAAAAATAGAAAGCAAAAACCCAAAACTATATACAAATGTACAATATGGTATAGGATGGTGCAAAGTTTAAGCTATCACCTCCCTATATCCCAAACATGATTAGCACATTTAAAAAGACATATAACATGATTTGCATGCCAAGTTTTACAAAAATCCAGTGAAAACTAGATTAGGCCAAGCAATACAACAATATTCATCTTGCCTCTCTCACCCCCCCAATTTGATTTATTTCCATTAACAATCCCAAAGGTGAGGTTCAAATCATTAAATTGATTAGGTAATAATTTATCTTCAATGTTATATTATCTATTTCTTAATATGTCCATCTCATAATTCAATTTTTGATTTAGAATTAGGCTATCCTTATCCAAAATGAAGTTTTTTAAACAATACCCTATTTCTAAAAAAATTAAAGCCAATTCATTTTTCATTTTTGTAAGGCCAATCCAACTTATGCAAAAATTTGTAAGCATCTAGGATATCTACTAAATTAGAATCATTATAAGTTTTTATCCTAGATTCCATTATAAATTGTTGATAAAATTGATTTAGCAATTTAAACACACCAACTTCTATGTCATGCACCAAAGCAGTATTATTAGTGATGTTAGTAGAAATCAACTTTAGCTTTTCATTCACCACAAATGACATGTCATCATAAATAACATTTGAATCCAATGAGTGATCATACAAATATTCACCTAAAGCTTTGATGCTTTGACACAAAAGGTTAGATTCTACCTCTTGTATATTTTCAATTACCAAGTCTTGGTAAGAATTTGTAATTCCCTCTTTTACCTCATGGTCTTTATTATTTTCATCATCTTGTAGTCTTTCATCTCCATTGATTACATGTTCATCAAACATACCAAAATTAGGCATCCAATTAAAATTATGCCCATCCTGTTCAACCCATATGTCTTGTTTATCTAGGGATGTGTCAAATAACCCATCACCATGATAAATCACTTGATTTGCTTCAAATATATCCACCTCTTTATCATTTGGTTCCAATTCCTTGATGACAACCAATGGTATTTCTTCATTTGAATACTCAAAATTATCATGCGAATTTGTATCCAAATTTTCAATATCCTAAAATGAAAGAGCAGATTTTACCTCTTCCTCATCCAAAATAGATGAGTCATAAGAAATATTTACCATATCTTCCCTTTATCTTTCCACAAGATTTTCAATGAATTTATATTCAATATGATCTAATTTGGGAACTGTATCTATTCTTGCAAATGCAATATCCTCATGTAAAATGGTGATTTTAGCATTCTATATGTGAATATAAATTTCATCAATAGGGGTTTGAAAATTAGATGATTCTTAATATCTTCCCAAACCATTGTAAAAATTTTCATCTAAATTCGTGGGATGAAACTATATGGTATTTGTGACATGATATTTTGATTCATATATCAATTTTGTTTCTTCTTTATGCATGGTAATAGGATCATCATTGTTTTCCAACACTTGAGAGATTCCAACCCTTTTTCCAAAACATCCTCAGATTGTACAGGACTTGTAATATCTTCCTATGATATAGCAATTGTGTTATCTTGCATATCAATTGACCCAAAGGGTTCATTATAAGGTTTAGAGTGAGCATATTCATCCAATTTATTCCAAGAATCATAATAATCAGCTTCTAAAATCAAGTTGTGATGCTCAACTACTTCTTTAGCATCTTCCAATTCATCAACGTGTCTTTCATCAAACTCATCCTCACCTTCCTTAGATGGTTCAATTATTTCCAAAAGTGGGCTACTCTTTGTATTCAATATTGTAAGATCACTATCCACATTTGTAACCCATGATTCAATTTCGTCATAGTTTGGAGTGTAAGGAATTTTTTGACCATCAGTTTCAATAATCTCATCCAAAGTGTCTTTCGAGAACCGGTGGTGAAATTCTATTATGTATTAAAATTCATTTATTGATTTTCTTTCAATTTCCCTTTCAACCACTTTATTCAATTCCATGGGAGGTTTTGTCCTATCACATATCTCAAAACTAATTAGATTTAGGACACCTCCATTATCATAATACTCATGCATTTCTAGAAATGAACCCATCTCTACACAATCCTCATTGGTGGATGTTGGATTGGCAACTTGCACCTCCTCTTGGATGATATCTAAGGTGGTTATTGAGATTCCGGAAGTTTTGAAAGAAAAACTATTTGCGATACATTCAAAATACAGATAAACGCCTAAGTCTTAAGGAGTGCAAAGCATGAAATGAAAGAAGCCACTCGAACGGAGATAAAGAATTTAGAGAAATCACAGCCCTTTTATTGAATTCTTTTAACCTCGGTTACAAAGGTGCATCCTTCCTTTTTAGGGGTTAGGAGCGTTTAAATGAGTTTTTGGATTACAATCGTGACTTAGTCTTCCCTCTTCCGCATGCCCACATTTAAAATGGGCGGGCCAGAATGTTGTCGCCGCTTGCGATAATGAATCCTTGGTTCTGCTTCTCCTGCGATCAAAGAAACAATGACATTGTTAGTAGCACCTGCTGCAAATGGGAAAAGTTTGTTCTTTGAAATTAATGAAATATGCATGTAAAAGGTTAATTAAATCGGTAAACAAAACGATTCTAAGCAACCTGCAATTTTGACAGAAATCGGAAAATATCACCAGATAGCCGCTGCCATTAAAACAGTCGGCCGATTTGCTCTTGACTGTAATTCGCGAATCAATGTTGTTACCTGCAGGTTAGTGGGACAACAAACGACAAAAGCATGATATATTCACTAAAATCTTCTGAAATCCAGATTAGACGTAAAGTGTAATGCAAGATATACTCGAACAGAAAACGTAATGCATGATATATTCGGACGTAAAGCGTGAACTATTTAAACAACATAAAGCATAATGCAAAACAACACGCAATGACCGAATGGATTAATCATGCAACTAACAAAAAGTGTGGGGTGCCCAAGCGGGCCGCCCCGTTAAAACTTGACTTTGATGCCAATCCACTAGGGATGGGCTCAAAATCTCAGAGAATGTGGTGTCGGCGAATCGATGGATTACTGTGGTCCAATGTCGGATTTGAAGGTTCGGATTCACCTTCTAGCAACCACCAATAACCTCTCCTGCGAAAGAGATTACGGGTGTAGAAGGGATGAATCGAAAAGGAGTGCAATCGGGTGTTTAGTTTGACAGCACTTCGTTGCTTTCAAAATGCCTGCCAACTTGTCTTTTGGGTGGAAAAATCCACCATTTTATAGACCCAGGGGGTCTCTTTGAATAGGCGTGCATAAGCGCCACGTGTTGGTCAAAGGTGCCATGTGGCGGTCGTGTCTCCACGAGAGAGGAAAGTCCTCCACGACTCGGGCTTTCATGAATGCCACTATGATAGTCCTCCAACGGCCCACGTAACTGACTGACTTCCACTACCAGTTGTTTAATGCCCATTCTCGTATCTTTGTCAAAATGCCTGTATTTGTTTAAAGTCCGCCTTTGTTGGTTAACGTGCACTTTTAATTGTTTAATGTCTACTTTTAACGGGTTGAATTCTGCCTTTGAATGCTTAAAATCTGCCCAGGCGCAAATGTCGAAGTGTCACGATATCGCGACGTCGCGATATCGCGACACTTCGACCAAGGCCCTTCTTTGGGCCTGAAGTGTCACGATATCACGACGTCGCGATATCGTGACACCCTTCGACCGAGCTTGCCTTGGGCCTTAGGTGTCACGATTATCACGACGTCGCGAATATCGCAACACCCTCGGCCAAGCTTCCCTTGGGCCTTAAGTGTCGCGATATCGCGACGTCACGAATATCGCGACACCTTCGGCCAAGGCTTCCCTTAGGGCCGAAGTGTCACGATATCGCGACACCTTGGCCAAGGCTTTCCCTTGGGCCCGAAGTGTCACGATATCACGACATCACGATATCGCGACACTTCGGCCAAGGCTTCCCTTGGGCCCGAAGTGTCACGATATCGCGACGTCGCGATATCGCGACACTTCGGCCAAGGCCTTCTTTTGATTAAGACTTTTTTTGCTTAAGACTTTCTTTTGCTTAAGACTTTGTTTTGCTTAAGACTTTGTTTTGATAAAGGCTTTGTTTTGATAAAGGCTTGCTTTTGATTTTGATTAAGACTTTGTTTTGATAAAGGCTTGCTTTTTTTACTTTTCGACCTTCGAATCGCTATGTAAGTGGCTAGGACCACTGTTTGACCTCTGAGGGCTGCCCTGAAAGCTGTGTATGTCAATGCGATCAGTGTTTGTAGTCACATAATCGGATTGGTGCTGTTTTGGTGTCTACAGATGCCCCTTTTTGGGAAGCGCTGCGGGTGATGCAGTGCTGAGCAAAAATAGATAACCAAAGCACTAATGATTAGGGTTTCTTGGTAACCTAACCAACTTTTGATGCCCCAAGTATGGAAAGGGCATGCATTCTTGAATCCTTGCTTTTGACGAGCTAAGGAATTTGATTTCAAGTGTTAACCTATTTTGGTGAGGTGTGACTTGAGCTTGGACATTGATCAGTCATGATTAGGCAAAGGGCGTAACCTTTTGTCCACAGGGGGAACCTTGTGTTCATGCTTCGGGAATGCCAAGTGTTTGATCAATTTGATGATTGCTTGTTTACTGCCCCAAGCAGGAGCGTGATTGTCTTTGTCAATGATTCTTTGAATGCATGTCATTGCCTTGATTGGGTGTGTGCTTGTTGATTGGTGACTAAGTGTGACTACCCCCTCAAGCGACGAATCGATGAGGGAATGACCTTCATGAGAAAAGCGACGAGTCGCTTGACCCAAGATGACTTGTGCAAGGGTGCCTTTAGATGTTTTACCATTTAAGCACGTGCAATTTCCCGACATTTGGACCTATTTTTGGTGGGTGTTAACCCTTTTGGTGATGCCATAATGGGGTGAAATCATCAAAAACTCGTCTTCCCGTGGAGCGGTCCGGCTATGGTAGCCTTCTTGGGGAAGTAGGAGAGTGACAATTTGAGCCCCGACATCGATTTTTATATGCCAAGAGGTTAAGTGCAAGAGCACTTGTGTCCGGCAATGCTTATTGCTTATGTTTTTGTGTTGCATTTTTGTGATGTTTTTGTTGTTTTGATTTTCTTTCTTTGTGTATATGTCATGATTTTATGTTATGCATAATGATTGATGTTGATGGATGCATGCTACTTTATATTGATGGATGCATATGATATGATAAATGTGATTGTTGTATGTTGATTTATTTTGATGGATGCATATGTTGTGATGAATGCAAATGTTTTTGATTTATATGTGATATGCAGAAATGAAATGGATGGATAGAATTTGTGATGTTTGGCTATGGCACCATAGACTGTTTAGAACTCTATTATTTTGTCTTTTAGGCGATTGCTGTGATGGATGACTTTGTATGTATACATGTGGTTTTTCTTTTTTTTTGTATTTTTTGATGGTATTGTAAGGATGAAAAGTAGTGCAATTGGTTTAGAAATGTAGCTAAGGTTTTCTGAGACTCAGACGGTTTTAACTTACTAGCCATGATTGTACTTTATCTTACAAGACTTTTGAACAAGGTATGAATCGGACTTGTTTTTGACCAAGCTATTTCACATCCCTGTGTGTGCAATTGAGTTCATTTATGTGGTATTTGTCAAGATACCGCCAGTGCCAGATGGGCTTTCAACCGAACCTGTATTGAGGATCACCTAATTAGCTCCACTAACTCCTTTGTTGTATTTAGTTAGATTAATCTACGGTGTTATCCAGGATACCATAAGCTAGCTCATCCTTATGCAAACATTGGTCTACACATACGCAAAGCGAATGTGACAGACATATCGTCATGCGGGTAGGATACCACCATTGCCAGATAGGCTATCAACCAAACCTGTAATGAGGATCACCTAGATGGTTTTCGAATGCTGAGAATTCCAGGGATTCAAGTTCGGGATATTTGTTGGCTGAATGATTTAGAAAGTTGCTCGTCTATATAGTGATGAAAATCACTATTTATTTTCTATTAATTCTTTTTGAGCAAGGATTTTGAATAGTGGTGATAACCACTGTTATTTGATTTTGTATTTTGAGTATTGTGAGTTTGGGCTGGTGAGTGGCCTTGATCCTTGTGGCCTTGGGGATGACTACCCATCCTGGTTAGGGGCGTGTAGTACGAATCCTTACGACGTTGGGAACCAAGGGGGTGATGGAGATTATGGAGCAAGGGCATTGATCTGTTAGGCCTTGGGGATGACTACCCATCCTGATTAGGGGCGGATAGTACGAATCCTTACAACTTGGAGATCAAAGGTGAATGGAAAGTTTTAGGATGATGATTTGTTGGAATTTTGTTTGTGAATGGTGTTGATCCCTTTAGGTCTTGGGGATGACTACCCATCCTTGGCGGGGACGTGTAGTACAAATCCTTACAACTTTGGGAACCAACTATGATTGGAATTTGGTAGTGGTGAAAACCACTTGTATATGGAGGTGAATGGATAGGAAAGAGCTTGTCCTTTTGTCAATTCTCAGCATTCTGGGACCATTCGCACGGGGGGATGAGCAAGATAACCGTTTCACTTATGGTGACCTGGATTATTGTGCAGGTTTCATCTTTCGTTCACACAACTTGGGAATTTTTATGTGTTTTAATTTGTGTTGGGATGTTACGTAACAAGGTGTATTTCAAGTGTAACTCTACCTTCGTAAAATCTGTCCGACTTGATACATTACATGGCTAAAGAGCAAAATGATGACTGAATCACGAAATCCTTGATACATTAAAAGACCACTGACTCTAGTGTGGTAAAAAGCAATGCATGGTGTCTTGTTGTTTTTGTAAAATGGAACAGTGTGGAACAAGATGGACTAGCAGAGCAATTACAGCCTATGGTGCCTTTGACCCGTACGACCATAAATATGCAATGTATGGATGCAATGCTTTAATGCAACTATGTATTTTTGTATTTTTGATGGATTGATTTTGGTGAATATGAAGATGAGGTGCGAGAAGAGCTCTCTATTGATGAATTTGAGTATGCCTAGAAATGAAATGCAAAATTTTTTGTTGTTTTTGATGATTTTTGTTGTTTTTGAATTTTCTTGATTTTTGACCAAGTGATTGTGGAAATCCTTTGGAGCATTTTTGGATTGACTAAGCGATTGCAAGAATCCTTGGAGCATTTTTGGGATTTGACCAAGCGATTGCGATAATCCTTGGAGCATTTTTGGGATTTAACCAACGATTGTTTGAGAATCCTTGGGCTTTTGGACTTACCATTGATAATCCTTGAATTTGTTAATCCTTGGAGCATTTTTGGGATATGGCTCTCTTAGATATAGAATGGTCGCAAATGACTGATATTCAAGGGTTCTATTTCCTTGATACCGTCGAGAGAAGCTAGCCGGTATGTCCCGGGTCCTATTTTGCTATCAATGACATATGGACCTAACCAATTTGCCGTGAACTTGTCCCTTAGGTGGGACGGCAAATTAGAGTTCTGTTGGTTTTCCTTCAAAACCAAATCACCAACCCGAAAGTCCCTTAGGTGAACTTTCATGTTGTAAGCTTTCTTAAGCCGCTCTTGATAGATACGTAAGTGCTCGAGAGCATTAACGCGTCGTTCATCAAGCAACGTAAGTTGGTCTAACCAGGCCTGCCATGCAGTGTCATCATCGATGAACTCCTGCATTGATATGCGGAGGGAAGGAATTTCCAACTCGAGAGGCATTACTGCCTCTGAGCCATACACGAGCAAAAACGGAGTGGCCCCAGTTGGCGTCCGAATGCTAGTGCGATAAGCCCAAAGGGCAAGTGGGATTTGGATGTGCCAATCCTTATGACTTTCTGTGACCGTCTTTTTAAGGATGGCAACTAGCATTTTGTTTGACGCCTCTGCTTGCCCATTTGCCTGTGGATAATAGGGTGTCAAAAAACTATGCTGGATTTTGTACTTTGTGGTCAAAGCACGCACGTCTTTGTTCTTGAATGATGGCCCATTATCCGAGATTATTTTGGATGGAATACCAAAATGACATATGATGTTATGCAAAATGAACTCCACAATGCGGGGTCCTATCGTAGAGGTTAGCGGAATTGCTTCCACCCATTTGGTAAAATACTCTGTGGCCGTTATGATAAACGTGTGACGGCCTGACGATGCAGGGGAGATCTTTCCAATTAGATCGAAGCCCCACTACGAAAATGGCCAAGCAGATTGGACTGTCTGCAAGGCCTGGGAAGGTACGTGCATCAAATTGGCATGATGTTGACACTTCACGCACTTCTTGACATATGCGCAACAATCTCGCTCTAAATATGGCCAATAATATCCCATGCGAAGAATGCGCTTTGCAATGGCCATACCACTAAAGTGGCCACCACATGTACCATCGTGCGCTTGGGCGACTGCCCAAGTGGACTCTTGCTGGTCCAAGCAACGAAGAAGGATTCCTTCATAGCTGCGACGATACAAAATGTCTCCTATCAAGACATACTTAGCCGCTTTCTGCTTGAATGTTCGTTTTGCGGCGTGCGTCAATCCAAGGGGAAGATTACCTAACTTGAGGTAGTCTCTAATGGGTAAATACCAGTCCTGTTGATCGGAAACCTCGACAGTATGAACAGCCAATCCCTTTTGAAGTTCCTCCCTAACAAATGCTGAGCGGGATAGAACTTGTAAGAACAGCGTTGTGTTGCTATTGATGGGAGTAGGGGAGAATAAGGACCCCCAGTTGGCATGTTTCAGACGATCACGGATTTGAGAGAACTTATCCGAGGATGGTTCAATCTGGATCATGTGGATTCCTGACGTCAAGTCAGAGCTTGCACGCTCCATCATGGATTGCGATAAGGTTTTGACTTGAATGGTTGTCATATCACCGGAAAGGTCTTGCGGGATTAGTGACCCCAAGGAGGCCATTGTGTCCGCAAAATGATTCGATGATCGAGGGAGTGCCTCGATGTCGTACCATTCAAGTTTTGCCAAGAATTTGTCCACAAGGGCTTTATAAGCCTGCAAAACTGGGCATTTGCATTTGTATTCCCCTTTGACTTGATTGACGATTAACAATGAATCACCAAAGATGTTTAGTCATTTGATGTTCATGGCGATTGTTGTCTGAAGACCTAGGAGCAAGGCTTCATACTCTGCATTATTGTTGGTGCACGGGAAGTTTAATTTAAATGACAGGGGCATTGGAGCACCCTGCGGTGTGAAGAATACAATTCCCGTGCCACCACCTTGCTCACATTTAGAACCATCAAAAAATAAGGTTATGTCGGCCTGTGACTCAAGCTCATCAGAATCTGGCGATTCTGAGACATGGAAGACCCCATCATCGGGTAGTTCTATGACTAGAGGCTGATCGTCTTCAAGAGGAGCCTCTGCTAGTTGATCGGCTATGACTTGTCCTTTGATAGATTTTTGTCCAATAAATTCTATGTCAAATTCCATCAACAACATGATCCATTTCGCCGTGCGACTACTATGATAGGTACGACTCATCATGTATCGCAATGGATTCTCCTTAGACACAACATACGTAGTGTTGCTCAGCATGTAGTGGCGTAGCCTCTTGGTAGCAAACACCACTGCCAAGCAGAGTTTTTCAACGTATGCATAGTTAAGTTCGTAACTGACCGGGTGCGGCTAAGATAGTAAGTAGCCTGTTCTTTGTGAAGTTCATTCTTTTGGGCCAGCATGGCGCCCAGTGCCACCTCGTAGGCTGAGATGTATAAGTAGAATGGCACTCCTGGTCTAGGTGGTGCCAATACTGGCGACGAAGCCAAGTATCATTTGATTTCATCAAAGGCTGACTGGCACTCGTCATCCCAGTGAAATGTAACCCCTTTGTGCAATAATTTGTTCATGGGTCGACACTTGTCAGATAACTGCGCTATGAAGCGCTTAATCGATGCGACCTTTCCTTGCAGACTTTTGAGCTGCTTGATAGTGGTTGGGGGAGCCATTTCGAGGATTGCCTTGACTTTCTTTGGGTCCACTTCGATGCCTCGCTTTGAGACTATAAAACCCAAGAGTTTTCCAGATGTGACGCCGAATACGCACTTCTTGGGATTCAGATTGACCTTATGCTCTATGAGGCGATCGAGAATCTTGCTTAAGTCACCGAGATGATCTGAGCGCAAAAGAGACTTGGCTAACAAATCATCCATGTAATCTTCCAAAGTTTTATGCATGTAATCATGGAAGATGTACGTCATGGCACGTTGGTAGGTGGCGCCAACATTTTTAAGGCCAAAAGGCATGACCTTATAACAAAATGTCCCCCAAGGCGTTGTGAACGCCGTTTTGAGTTGATCCTCAGGATTGATACGAATCTGATTGTATCCTGAGAAACCATCCATGAGGGATAGCATTTCGTGACCTGTTGTAGCGTCTACCAACGCGTCGATGCTTGGCAAGGGGAAATCATCCTTAGGACTCGCTTTGTTTAGATCTCAAAAATTAGTGCATATGCGAATCCTCCCGTCGAGCTTTTTGATGGGCACCATGTTGGACAACCATGGCGGATAGTCCACGCAGATGACAAACTGTGCATCCAACAACTTTTGCAATTCATCTTTGACCATCAAGGCCACTGTTGGGTGCATCTTTCATAGTTTTTGCTTAACTGGCTTGATTGTCGGATCAAGCGTTAGATTATGCGTGACTAGCTACGGATCTAGTCCCGCATGTCTCTGTATGACCATGCAAAAACCTCCTTCTTCGCTTTGAGAAGGGCAATGTAGTCGGCTTGCTCTTCAGGGGATAAGCTTACCCCCAGCTTGATAATCTGTGGATTCATTGGGTCTAAGTCGATGTCTACGTCAGTCATTTCCTCGACTGACATGTGGGATCCGTCCTCCAACTGATGTGGAGTTGGGATCAAATGGATATCATTAGCTGAGTTTAGATCTACGTTTGGAACCTCGGGTCCCTCTTCAGCTTGAAAAATATCCTGAGTTGTCCCTGGGGTAAAATGAGGCATTTCACCGAAAGGCCAATACTCTGATGGGGAGAGCGGTGAATTGACGTGATCCCGATCGATGGCATCTATGTCTAGATGCAATGACCATGCTTGGATCGGCCGGATTGCGGATGGGTGCGGTCAAATCAATGGAGATCATGTGGATGAAATGAATTTGGTCTCCATTACCATGGGTGTGATAACTCGAACATTTTGGATGCTCCCTATGCTCTGGATCTGGCTCTGTAGGGACGGGCATGAACGGATCGTCCCTATGTGTTGATAGGAAGACGGGGTCTTCCCTCGACACTGATGTCATTATAGGGTCTCGGGGTGGACGGTGCTCATCTTGAATTTGGAGCCATGGATCCAACACTTGGTCCCACCTCGTTGGGTCTACCCACCATTCATGCCCTAACCTTATGCCCATCTGTCCCATTAGATCTTCATGAGTTAAAGGGTGATTATTCCATCGTGCATGTCTGAGATAGATCATCTCAGTCTCATCTTCTGAATCACTTTCGGAGATCCAAAAATGTTCATTCTCTTCAACAACTGTTACTTGCGACATTGAGGGTTCTCCTTGTTCCAGCAAATTAATCTGGTCCCATTGCGGTTGTTCCACTCTTGGTGGAGGGACCTGATTCTCTTGACACTGTATTGACTCAACTGGAACCTCTAAGGGGAACAACTTCAAAAAGATGTCCGGACACCGTTTATGTTCTCTTTGGGGATTACTATCCGAACTTTCACCTCTCTCTAGCAAAGGAGGGGGATTACTGATGTTGCCAAGGGTGTTTGTTGACCATGGGAGGTAATCTCCCAATGTATATTCTGTATTTGGGTTGGCATAAGGATCTAATGCCAATCCACCCTTGTTGCCTATTTCTAGGCCTTGCATGTTTTCTACCAAGATGTCTAAGGGCAGGGGGTGGTTGAACCCTACTCCCGACTTATCATAAGGCATTTGATATCTTGGCTGGCAAAGGACACGCACCCCTTGCTCATACCTGCCTAACCCGTATCCGTGCCAATTGCATTGGCCTAGATATCTCAGAGCGAAGTCCGGGTTCGACAAATAATTGATATTTTTGGCAAAAGGCTCTTCGTCCTCGTCCTTTTGCTTGCATGGTTCTACACCATGATCAAGGCCCCCATACACAAAATTTGTCTGGTTTGGTGGGTAACCTAAAGGAACAATTGTCCCTATGGGAAGGCGAGGTCTCCCCATGTCCTGCACTGTTTCTAGCATGGGCGTTGCTACAACATTTTGCACCAGATATTCTCCCAGGCCCGTACTGGCCATTTCAACAATAATTGTTGATGATTGAGAGGGAGGAAATGGAAGGCCTTCCTGAGTCCATTCCATGTTGGGTGGATTAGGAATCTCAACTTCCATTGTGCTAAGTATTTCTTCTGTTGAGACAGTTGATATCGTTGGCAACACCTCTTCTAGGGGTTGAGCCTCTTCCAAGATCTTTTTTCCTTTGTCCTTCTGTTTAGCCATGACAGGTGGCATTGGTAATGAAGGAGCCGATGATGTAGATGCACCTGGCTGGGGTTTCGATGGATTAGTCATCCATGGTGTCTGCGGTATCGGACCCTGTCTAGATGGATTTAACTGGAAATCCAAGTGCGTCGATGGGAGGGTCGATTGCGGCATCAAATGCACTGCATTGCAATATTTGAAGGGTTCTAAGTCCATCGGGACTACATGTATTTCTCCTTCAAATGCATACTTCAGACACTGGTGAGCTATCGAAGGGACACACTTCATGTCCCTGATCCATGGTCGCCCTAGCAGTATGTTGTATGCCATCTCGCCTTCCAGAATGTGGCACAATGTAGGTATCGTCTTTTGTCCTACCTGGACGGGTAGAACAATTGTGCCGACTGTTGAGCATATTGCATCATTGAATGCTCGTAGTGTGTATGTTGAGGCCATGATATGAGAGGCTGGCAGCTTCAGATGTTTTAATGTTGCAGTGGTAATGATGTTACTGGATGAGCCAGTATCTACCAACACTCTCTTGTACGGGATCCCGTTGACCCGCGCGATAACGTGCAGGGGTGGATCTGCCATGTCATTCGGTACTACTTTAACTTCATCCTCTCTGAAGGTAATGACTGGCTCTGTACATCATTTTACATGTCCTACAAAGTTATTGAAGGAATTTGCTTCGTGAGGCTGTAATTCGATGGCTTTCAGAATTTCCATGAGAGCTTCTCGATGGGGCGCTGACTGCTGTATAAGCTCATAAATGGAAAGCCTAGCCGATGTGGTCCGCAAACTCTGCGTGAGTTTGGTCCGTATCGTGACCTCGGGTCTAGGCGGAGGCAATTGCACAGTGGGTTGTTGAGGTTGCGATGTTGAAGGAACTTCTCTTGTAGCTGCCTCCGGGGCAGCTGCTGGGTACTTTTTGTTCCTCGTTACTATGCTGATCATTCCCACATATCCTTGCATGGGGAGATTCTGTCGCACCTCATTAACCTGAAGAGGTTTTGCCTGTGCCTCATGGGCAGGCAAAGGGTCCTTGAATATCCCCATCTGTTGATTATTTGGTGCTATGGGGTTGTCCACTGCCAATGTTTGATTATCAATTAAATCTTGTATCAGTCCTTTGAATTTCCAACATCCATTCAAGTCATGTCCCCTTCGCCTATGGAATCTACAATATAATTCCTCTCTGTATCCCTTAGGCTTGGGAGCGTTAGGGTCTATGGTCTGGATCTCTGGAAGGGTGATTAAATTTGTCGCTGACAAGCGGTCAAATAAGGAGTCCCTAGACTCCGTATAAGGGGTGAATTGTCGCCTAGGGCGACGCTGCTGATTTTGCTCCTGTTTCTTATTATCTCTTTCATAACTAGGAGGCACTGCCTGGTAATTAGCCTTTTGAGGCTGTATTTCTTGCACAGGCTTAGGGACATTTATCGTGACTTGATTAACTGCAGCGGGTTTTGGTTGCGTAGTCCCAGTCTTAGTGTTTTTGTTCCACTCTTTCTTTTTAGGCTTGGCGATTGCGCCCTCTCCTATTTTGATCTCTTCTATAACTCTGGCTTGCGCCAAAGCTTCTTCTAAGCTGGCATATTGCTGCGACTACAATAGCCCAGAGATTGATTTTAAGCAACTCCGTGCAAACATCTCGTGTGAGATCAGACATAGGGGGACGGTAGGGTAGCTTAGAAAGCAAAGCCCTCCATCGATTCCCGTATGCTGCCATTGTTTCTTCCTCATATTGCTTGAGGCTGGCTAGATCACTCAGTGATGCCTTCTTCCTTGTGTTGAAAGCAAAGCGTTCAAGAAACGCATCTACTAATTGATCTAGGTTGTTTATGCTGTGTTTTGGTAACTGTGTGAACCAATCCGAGGCAGGGCCTACGAATGTGGTTATGAATGTCCTAAGCAACAATGCGTCATTATCTTGGATGCCGAAGCATTGGCTTAGGAATCTTGTGACATGTTCTTGTGCGTCCTCTTCACCTTTAAAGACTGCCAATTGAGGCAACTTGAAATGTTCGGGGTAAAGAGGTGTGGGCACTGAGGGATGCACTGGATGACTGCGGAGTTGACGTAACGTGGGCTTTTGATGCCCAGAAGCTTTTGTCTCCACAGACTCCAAACGCTCTAATAGCGCTTTATATGCATTGGAAGATTTAATCTCTTCTTCCGTAACTCGTTCCCGTTGGGCAACTGGGGGCCTATGGAGGGGTGGCTGGATAGCACCTCCTCTGCCTTGATAGGGCGTTTCGGCCCATTCTTCTTCTTCATACTCCTCATAAGCTTCCCGAGGAGTTATTGGGCGAGCTCGATGAACAGGAGTGGGCGCTCGCGAAGGGTGCCCATCGTCATTCCTGGGAGTGGCCTCCCGCTCATGTCTCGGGTGTCTTAAAGGCACCTCTTGGCGAGGTCTTGGGGACCTATCATGCACTATGAGGTTGTGCCTCTCGTACCTTTCCGCCCTCTGCGTTTGGGGGGTCTGAACCTTTTCAGGCACAGTGATGCGGAGCAGCTCATTTGTTTGGCGCCGAATGCGCTCTTTATTAAGGTGATATAATTGTTCTAGCTGCTGCTGATCCTGCTCAAGCTGCTTGATCTGCGCTTGGCGGGTGGCATGTCTAGCAAATGATAGGTCAATTTGCTCTATTGTTTTAATTCTAGGAGGCCTAGCCGCCTTTTCGATGTATCTATCTTGGTTTTGAGGATCCGGGACTTCTATGTGGCGCTTCCCTCTATCGAGATTAGCGGCATTTACTTGAGGCTCCGGCCTTAATGGGTGATCATTATATCTAGCAGGTGCGGAAGCGCAAGGCTCCCATGTTGTATGTTGCTCTCGAGGAATGCGATGATCTTCCTCATTCTCCCTTTCATGGGTGTGAAAGGGGCGGGCAGAGTTAGCTCGTCCTGTGTGGAGAGCCCTGCGCTCTGGATTTTGTCTTTCTATTCTAATGGGAGGCAAAGAAGAGGTATCGTATTCACGTTGTCTCTCCTCATGGACACTATGCCTCTCTAGCGCTTCATCGCGCTGTAGCCACTCATCTCTAGCCTCTAAAGGCGGTTGTCTACTTACATTGAGATCTACATGTAAAGCTTCTTCTCGAAAGGGGCTGTGTTGAATGGGTATACTCCAATGAGGAGGGTCCCAATAATTCCTTTTAGACATGGAATGATGTGGATTCTCTTGTGGCCCAGACCGCCAAGGCGGTATGACCAAGTCTTCAGGACTAAAGCGAAGGTGACTTGTGCCTGCTTCTTGTGTACCTTTCGGAGCTTCTGCCCTTGATTGGGCTTGGCTACGGGTGTACACCATTGTGGTGCTTCTCTACTATCTAAACAGATTTTTATCTTGTTTATGATGATTTTTTTTTTTGTTTACACTAAGCAGAAATGAACACACACATACACAAACCGTGATTATCTCTTTTAAGGATTAAATAGTGTGTCCTAAACTGGTTTAGTGCATTTTGATGTTTTGTTTTTGTTTTTGCAAGTTTTGAAGAACGTTTAAATGCATAATGTTGGCTCATATGACTCCCATAAATGGTCGCCCCTTCAATATACCATTGCCAGGCCGATATACCAACCTCTCTATATACCCGCCCTTACGAGAGGGAAACTATAGGTACGTGAGAGCAGATGGTACGTGGAACATAGGCGGTACGGAAGGGGGATTGTCCTGTTAATGACACCTACCATAGAAGACTTATCCTCGCGCGCATGGGAATCACCCCAGCAACACTCGGTCAGCTTTCGTCAGGATTTACGCCTAACAACAGTGACAATCGGGGAAATGGATGCAAAGCTAAGCCAAGGTGGTGATGAACCCACCGTTGGTCTTGCTCAAGGGCTGGGGTCTTACGACCAGCTCCTTGGTTTAAATTTACCACGTGATGTGTGTGGGGTTCATTTTATTTAATAAAAATGAAACAGAGCAAAAAGAAACTTTCCCTAAGCCATGTAAACAATTGATTAAAAATAGAAACAAAAAATAATAATAATAAAAAAATGACAGGGACAGTTAGAAACCGTTACCTCTTTTCTACCCAAATCGGCTATCTTTTTCGCCCAAATCGGCTTTTTCTGATTCTCGGCCCGGTACCTGCAAGCACAAAAACACAAGCTTTAATCAGTTTCTGAATCTTAAAAAAAAAGGACAGGGTCCCACCGTGATCGCCATTGAAAGCATGAGATTTCCGAAAAATAAAGAAACACTAATTGCAATTAAAACTAAACTAACTAGTTGCATGAAATAACCAATCATATATAAAAATTAGGAGAGTCACAGCCCTTTTATTAATTTCTATTCCAACCTCGGTTACAAAATACATCTCCTTGTTTAGCATATTTTCGATTACAATCATGACTTAGTGATCTTCTTCTTCCGCATGCCCACATTTGAAAATGGGTGGGCCAATGTTGCTGCCGCTTGCGATAATGAATCCTTGCTTCTTGCTTCTTCCTACATTCAAAGAAACAATGACACTGTTAGTAGCACCCGTAAAAGGACAAATTTTGTACTTTAAAAATCAATGAAATATGCATGTAAAAGATTAATTAAATCGTGCAACAAAATGATTCTAAGCAACCTGCAATTTTGATAGAAATCGAAAAATATCACCAGATAGCCACTGCCATTAAAATATCATCAATTCTCTTATAATTAAGAATCAATGTTGTTACCTCGAGTTAGTGGGACAACAAAAATGACAAAAGCATGATATATTCGATAAAATATTCTAAAATCTAGATTAGACGTAAAGTGTAATGCAAGATATATTCGAACATACAACATAGTGCAAGATATATTCTAACATAAAGCATGAACTTATTTAAACAACATAAAGCATAATGCAAAACAACACGCAATGACCGAATAGATTAATCATGCAACTAACAAAAAGTGTGGGGTGCCCAAGCGGGCCGCCCCGTTAAAACTTGACTTTGATGCCAATCCACTAGGGATGGGCTCAAAATCTCAGAGAATGTGATGTCATCGAATTGATGGATTACTGTGGTCCAATGTCGGGTTTGAAGGTTCGGATTCACCTTCTAGCAACCACCAATAACCTCTCCTACGAAAGAGATTACGGGTGTAGAAGGGATGAATCGAAAAGGAGTGCAATCGGGTGTTTAGTTTGACAGCACTTCGTTGCTTTCAAATGCCTGCCAACCTGTCCTTTGGGTGGAAAAATCCACCATTTTATAGACCCAGGGGGTCTCTTTGAATAGGCGTGCATAAGCGCCACGTGTTGGTCAAAGGTGCCATGTGGCGGTCGTGTCTCCACGAGAGAGGAAAGTCCTCCATGACTCGGGCTTTCATTAATGCCACTGTGACAGTCCTCCAACGGCCCACGTAACTGACTGACTTCCACTACCAGTTGTTTAATGCCCATTCTCGTATCTTTGTCAAAATGCCTGTATTTGTTTAAAGTCCGCCTTTGTTGGTTAACGTGCACTTTTAATTTGTTTAATGTCTACTTTTTAACGGGTTGAATTCTGCCTTTGAATGCCTAAAAATCCGCCCAGTCGCAAATGCCGAAGTGTCGCGATATCGCGACACTTCGGCCAAGGCCCTTCTTTGGGCACCGAAGTGTCGCGATATCGTGACACTTCGGCCAAGGCTCTGCCTTGGGCGCCGAAGTGTCACGATATCGTGACGTCGCGATATCGCGACACTTCGACCAAGGCTCTGCCTTGGGCGCCGAAGTGTCACGATATCGCGACACTTCGGCCAAGGCTTTGCCTTGGGCCAAAGTGTCGCGATATCACGACATCATGATATCGTGACACTTTGGCCAAGGCCTTCTTTTGATTAAGACTTTGTTTTGCTTAAGACTTTCTTTTGCTTAAGACTTTGTTTTGCTTAAGACTTTGTTTTGATAAAGGCTTTGTTTTGATAAAGGCTTTGTTTTGATAAATGCTTGCTTTTGACTTTGATTAAGACTTTGTTTTGATAAAGGCTTTGTTTTGACGACCAACATTGCTTTGTTTATTTTTCGACCTTCTGAACTGCTATGTAAGTGGCTAGGACCACTGTTTGACCTCTGAGGGCTGCCCTGAAAGCTGTGTATGTCAATGCGATCAGTTTTTGTAGTCACATAATCGGATTGGTGTTGTTTTGGTGTCTACAGCTTATATCATTTGGACATTTAAATTCATCCCCTTGATCATTAACCTTAGGCATCATTGGAGTGGAGGGTGCTATATTAGATGGTTGGTGTAGGTTGGCCTCAATAACTACAGAAGAACAATATCTCATGGTAATATGTTGTACATCCACTTTCCCTTGTTCTACCATTATTGTGACCTCATAGATTCTATGAAAATATGGGTCATCAATTTTTTTTAAAAGTGTAGCAAGTATAGGGGTATGGCTCCCATGTATATTTGAATAGCTTCCTCTTATTTTGTGTTAACATTTTCCCATATTTGAGCATGCAACTCATGGAACCTCTCATTGAATTGACTCATGAATCCATTAGGATATTTACAAATAGAGGTAAACTAATTTTGCAACATATCTAAGTCAACCTGATTACCAAAATGATAAATATATGCTACTTCTAGTCGAAACCAAGAGGTCCTAACCTCCATGGGTAATTGGCCATACCAAAATAATTATTTTTCATCCAAAATGTATGATAATAACCTACAAGCAACATCCTCATGGAAAATTTTCCATTGAAATAATATGCTCTTGTAGATATGCATTTTTTGTATGTATTCTAATGTCTCGTTTTGACTAAACTATCGTAGAAACTCCAATACAGTTTCAAGAATTTTATGGGGTATTCCAAGCATAGGAAAACACTCATAATAGTCCCCTAACATAGATACCATTCTTGTTCTTAAATATACCATTTCAGGTCTTACATCAAACGTCACCATTAGTGAAACTCAAACAATAACTTCAGAACAAATTTTGTTAGTCAAATAAAGATATCTTGCGAAGAAGCATAAAATGACTAACAATTTTCAAATGAGTAAATCATAAATATCATCATGTTAGCATGAACAACAAGATATGCCTCAATTAAACCATAACATGAAAGAACATTCTCAAATGGTATAAATATTAGCATTAGTGCATCATCATTTAGAGAATGTTAGAATCAATGAACATAATCATATGGAAACATAATCTCATTAGTCAATACCAATGTATTTGAATAAATATTTCAAGTAATCGTGAAAAATTTAGCATCTAAATAGAAATAAAATAAATCGATTTAGGCCCTCTTAGCTCCCAAAGTGTTGGGTGTTAAAAGAGGCCAAATATGCTAATCAAATTGACTTGAAATATTTAGCAATTCAAAAATTTCAAAGTTACACCAATATCACATTATCCATTGTATGAATAAGTCAAAGCATTTAAAACAACAATGAAAAATTTAGCATAAATAAAATAACACCAATTCAGGCCCTCCTTCTAGCACCAAAATATTGAGTGCTAAAGGAGGCCTAAAGATAAAAATCAATAGGACATGAAACATTTAACCATTCACAACCTTATGGTTATACCAAATCACATTATTTCTTGTATGAACAATCCAAAAGTGTTAGATCAATGAATACCAACTCATTCCCTCCTTCTAGCGCCAAAATATCAAGTGGTAATTTTACCCAATTTCAAAACCACACTTACCTTAGGATTTTGATCACAAAACCCTCTCTTGCAAAGAAGTTAAAATAAAAACAATTTTTCCAATGTCTCCGCTATATTAGCATTTGCACATGTGTATTAGTAATCTCAATGAAGATATATCAAGTAAATGCTAGAAACAACTTAGTGATTTCAAGTAACTATTAACAAGGGGTATGTGTTGGTTTATTTTATTATGCCATATTAATGATTGTTCATAAAAATTAAAGAAAAATGAATGTGAATTGGCCCTCATATGACCATGATGTAGTGTCTTAATTCCTTTTATCTTGGAAGGTTTTAGGTAGATTTTATCTTATTTTGATTAAGTAGATTTTAAACAAGTTTTATCTTGTATTAAATCCTACTTTAAGCATGAAGTAGAATATTAAAACCTATCTATAAATGTGAATCCAAAATGATAAAAATATTCATTAAATGTAGCTTCTATCATGAAGATAAAAATAGCCTTTGATATAATTAATAAATTGTCCCTCTTTGATGAAATTAATTTTCATAAAGAGATACCAATTTATTTCTTTAAAATAATGGCCTCAAAATGTCATTATAAATTATCCCTCTTTAATGAAATCAAAATTTTCATAAAGAGAAATAATTTAACGCTTTAAAATAATAACCCTTGATGTAATGTATAAATTACCTATCTTTAAAGAAAACAGAATTTTCATAAAGAAATGTGAATTTATTGCTAAAAAATGATAACTTATGAAATGCCATAAAATTAACCCCCCTTTAATGAACTTGAAATTTGCATGAAGGAACGCTCATTTATACTTGCAAGTGAAAACATAAAGTAGAAAAAAATTGATTGACCTCCAAAATGTGAAAAAAAATAAAATTCCAAAATTATAAAAATCTGCATAAAACAATCATTTCAACAATTTTTATAAAATCGAAATGACTTCGGAATGAGATTAAATTTATTTCAGATGATAGATTGTATCTCATTATTTACCCCCATGTAATTATTTTTGTCATTTTATTTTATTTTTATTTTTATTTTAATCCTCGAAGTTTAAAACAAAATCTGCAAAATGAAAAGTCAAAATAAAAAATAAAAATCTGAAATAAATTGCATGCTAAAAATGTAAACATGCAAAGCATAATCAGTTTGATGGTACCCTATCCTGCAAAACCGAAGATATGAGAGACTCTTGCATGCAACCTAGTCTATTTTGACCTGCATTTGCACAATCAAAATAAACTAAGTGCTAGCTCCTAGGATACAATAAAATAAATTCCAGAATTCAAACATTCAATGATGTAACCAAAATAGCATTAAAAATCATCTATAAATTCAAAACCTGAAAAAGGGAGAAATAAGAAGTTAAAAATGCAAAATGTTTTCTCCTTTATTGCTAACAAGGTCTAAATTTCTAAAGAAAAAAAATATATTTGCATTAAAATATTGTTTTCAATTTCTACATTGATTTCCACAGCATTTTTGGTCTTTTCCAATAAAAACCAGCCCAATTTCCTTCGCATGCATTGCCTTTAACCTTTTCTTCCAATCTGTTCATTTACTCTTCTATGACTTCAAAACACCTTCTCGTTTGGTTTTCCAACATTATTCACAAAAATGCCTTCTCGTTTTACTCTGTAACGCTCTAGCGTGTCGTGGCGTATTTTATTAACATTATGACAACACTTCATAAAAGCTACCAACAAAAAAACTTTATAATAGAGACCCTTTTTTTTATTATCCACGTGTGACCATATGTTTGCCTTGTAAGAGGTATGACTATACCCCAATACTCATAAAAAAAAATTATTAAGACGTATCCTTCCCATGACATTCTATTCACCTTGACCTTTCGTCGGATATATGGTCGCTCGTACTTCTTTCAGTGACCTACGACAATGCTTCCAAAATACCATGCAGGAATCAAGTGGGCTTCTGCCATGTTGTTGAGAAAATTATTCTTTTCAGCCTTTGTTATTTTCCATTTCATTCGAAGATTTTACCTCCATCCAATGCATTATTATCCACACCAAACATTATTACTGACATGCCATTTATGTTATTCTCGACTATTCTATCACTGTGGGTGACTACCCATGACTTACTTGAGGTGTTTTTATGAAGACCTTTGTTGTATCCTTGGCCCTACATAATAGTTGTGTTTGTCATGAAATTTCACTTCACCCACTCATCTGATATATTCATCATTATCTGGCATGTAGACCCCATTTCTTGGGTACCAGTTGACCGCTATGAGTGAGTGTTGTATCTATGCAATGACTACCACTATACTACCTACTACTATTTACTTGCTTCAAAGTCTGTGATATCATCAATCACCATATCGCTACATCCTCGAGTCTAGATATTACACCACATTCATTTTTTGTGTGATCTCGATAGTGGATGATAGTCCCTCAAGTTCATGCCAATTGACTTCTTGACACACACCTCCTTACTGCACACCACCATGTTGATAGGTTCAACTGTTCCCTGTGATATTGCCACACTGTTGGTCTATCCCAATATTCGTTCATCAATTCCACGTAGGTATACATAGTTCCATCCATCGTACCTATACTAAGCTTCATCTCATCCTCTCCAATGGCCCTGAGTGCACACTCTAACCTACTTTTCTACCTAACCATATGGGATGGAGTATCGCTAGTAATTCTACGTAAATCATCGATCCAAATTCAAATGTTTACACCCAAACCATGCATAGACTTTAAACTCTTCATGATCGAAACTCGATGTTGTATGCCCATTTACTGCTCTACTTCACCAAGTTATACTCTATGTTCTACATAACTATGTCCTTGTGGATGTTGCCCTATGAGCCCTCTTCAACTACCACATTTTTCCCTACTATCCAACTTACATTAAACGTAATTTCCCATTCGTATATGCCCCTTTAAACCTCCATACATGATCAAAGGAAATTAATTCCAAAATATTGCTTACATGCAGGACTACATTTAGAGTGTGCCACAAATTCTTTCACCCTGTTGGTGATGATTATCCACATCACTTTCTCTTTTATCCTCATGGTATGCTTTGTTGTCTCAATAGTTACTATCATGCTTTGGTTTAACGGGTCTCTTGGTCGCGATCTAAACTCCACCCAGTGCATAATTTGCTACAAACATATTTTTTTTGGCATTGTATGCCCTGTTGAGAAAAGTGATGAGTCGCTTGACCCACGATGACTTAGGTAAGGGTGCCTGTAGATGTTTAGCGTTAAAAAGTGTGCAATTTTCCAACATTTAGACCTATTTTTGGTGGGTGTTAACCCTTTTGGTGATGCTTTTCGGGGCTGAAATTGGCAAAAATCCATCTTCCCGTGGAGCGGTCCGGATATGGTAGCCTTATTAGGGAGTAGGATAGTGACAATTTGTGACTCTAACATCAGTTTTGCATGCCCATAATGTCAATTGCAAAAGCACTTTCATCGAGCAAGTTTATTGTTTGCTTTTGGGTCATTTTGTTCATTTTTTTGATGTTTTGAAATTTTTCCCTAAATTCATTCCTGGGTGGGACGAATACTAGTTTAGTATTCATCCTAGGGTAGGACGAGCACTAACCAGAGTGCTCATCCTAGGGAAGAACGATTACAAGCTTAAACTGCCTATTTGAAGGCCAAAACTGAGTTTTGGGCTCATTTGCCTTTTTTTTTCCTGGTGAATTGGAGCTCTAAGGAGGAGGAGGTTAATTCTGCGAGGTGAAGCGTTGCTAAATTTCTCCTGACATCATGAGTGCATGAACCATATTGAGTGGTGAAGCCGAAGTGAGACCAGTAATTGATCCTCCTCGTTATTGCTTGTGTTTTGTTATTCACAGTTTTTAATACCGCAATTTATTGATTGCTTCTTTTGTAGTTTATTGTTCAATTGTAAAAATGACAACCCTAATTAATGGTATGTCATTATGCATGACTTGTTGTCTTATGACTTAGGTAAAAACCCTAGGTAGACAAAAAACTGAGTTCAAAATTTAGTTTAAAATTTTGTTTTTCTTTTTAGTTGGCTTTGTAAAAATGAAACCCTAGTTTACATGTATGCTGAAAAGACATGATAACAGTCTGAAATTTGTTTCCTTTTTACAGTAAGGTAAACCTTAAGTAAAAGAAAAATTTTGTATTTTGTGATGTTTTTGTTACACGAAAACCTTAGGATGAACGGACTGCAAAACCCTAGTTTTTTCGGTTGAATTTGCTAGTTCTTTTTTTTTTAAACTTGATTGAAAACCCTAGGTAAAAACTGTCATGTTATGTTTGTTTTTTCTTTGTCTGTCAGTTTTAAATTTAAAATACAAAGACCCTAAGACTGAAAAACTATATTTGAAAATTGTTTTTTGTTTTTTATTTTGTCTGTCAGTTTTGATATTAGAGTACAAAAACCCTTAGATTGAAAAACTATGAATGTTTGGAATTTTTGTGAATTTTGTTGTTTTTAGTTGTACATTGTTTTATGCCGTGATGTATATTCATGTTACTGTTATACAATTTTTAATGATTTTAATGCTTTATGTTGTTTTCTTTTGCAGGTTGTGAAGATCCGGTACCGTGTGCCTACTATTTTTACTGAAGCACAAGAGGCACTGACTTTGGATGATTAGGAGTGGCTTGATGCCCTTGGGTTCAAGCAGGTGACTCGACTTGAGCTTGTGGTCGGGGATCGGGCCTATATGACAGCTCTAATCAACTTGTGGGATCCCCAGACCAACACCTTCCATATCCCAATAGGGTAGATGACAGTGACCTTGGAGGATGTCTATCAGATTCTACAGATTTCGATAGATGGATTGCCTATCAAGATGACGTCACGTGATCAGCAGACAACAGTGCTGACACACTACTTTGGGCACAGGGCAGATGTGGGTGTGGACAGTCCAGTGGAGAGGGCAGAGGGTGACTACCAGATTGGTGGGATTCTAGTTTGATGGTGGCTAGATAAGGGGGTGTTGGGAGTGAGGCACGCTATACTTATGGGCCTCATTTCTAACATGCTGCTACCTGACTCCTCAGGTGCAAGGTTCCCATGGAACCTATTGGATATGGTCTATCGGTTGATGGAGTGTTTGACGCATGAGACTTTGATCATGAGGTGGGGATAGATGCTACTGGCACAACTCTATGGTGATCTATACGAGGTTCGCTACTAGATGTGGAAGGGGATTAGCTGCAGCTATCTGTTGCAGAGCTGGGCTTGGCAGCATATAGCGATGGAGAGGCCATTGGGGTTACCGTGGATGACTCGAGCAGAGATGGTGGATAAGGACATAGGTTACGTGGCTTTGTGGTGGCAGTATGAGCAGGGTTAGAGTCAACAATGGGCAGGTGTCGTAGGGCACTATGCTGATGCCTTCGCTCGGCTTGCTCCAAGGGAGGTGTTCTGGTGCTCCTACCTAGATTGTCTAGCCTAGCCTGAGGCTAGAGAGTGGCTCCGATGGGTATGCAAGGGGCGATGGCTGATTAGGCAGCATGGGACTGAGTAGGAGTTCTTCCCTTACAGTCAGGTGACATAATAGTTTGGGGTGCACCAGGGGTTGCCTGGTGAACCTGTGGTCTATCGGCATCGAGGGGATGAGAGGACTCTAGACTAGCCATCCATCGCACCACTTGGTGAGGATTCAGATGTGGTGATTTATGTCCCAGATGTGGATGACATCGGGACTACCATAGAGTATGAACAATGGTGGATACTACAGCGATTACGGGGAGAGGGGCCACTAGGAGGCATGGAGGCAGTAGCAGCCAATGGGGAGGATGTCGAGGCACTAGGAGATGATTGGGGAGCTCCGTTGGAGGATGTAGACATGCTGGAGGTGGATGATGTGGATGTGGATCTTGGGGTTCTAGATCATCCGGAGATGCAGGCTGTCTTGAAATAGTGGGAGCTAGAGCAGGTTGCTATTCTAGAGATGCCAACACCTTGGGTAGTCTTGAAGGATGTGAAGGAAAGGTTATGCACTGATAATGCATGATTGGAAGGGCTACTACGGAGGCACGACGAGGAGCTGGGGGATGCACTGTGGGAGAGGGATCTCCTACGCATGCAACTGGTAGAGCAAGAGAATACATGGGTTGCGCACCACTGGAAGGATGGGGATACCAATGCTGCATAGGAGACAGATCTCCTACGAACGTAGCTGATAAAGAGGGAGAGGTCCTTGGCACAACATGATGAGAACTTGGCTACGTATTGCCAGTGAGATATGGACTTGGTGCGGCAGCGATTAGAGCTAGAGGTAGATATTAGCCACCTCGATGGGTGGGTCCCTATGTTTAGCAAAGGTGGATCATCATGTCGCTCGAGAGGGAGTGATACTAAGCAATCAGCATCCTCTCAACATAGGCGACTGGATGAGGGGGGCTCGAGTAGGCATGATGCGGGGGCTAGCAGTAGCCACCCTAAGGGGTCTCATAGGACCCACACCATGGGGGGTAGTTCCCGTCACACCGATCCTACGTGATCATGGTGGCCGACACCCTAGGCTTGGGGGTTTTTGAGCTTTTGGCTTTTTATGGGGTTAGATGACTGGTTATTGTAGCTTGCGGGCATTTTTGATGATATATAACTTTATTTTATTTATACACATGTCATGGTTTTGATGTTGTGCATAGTGATTGATGAATGTGCATGTATGTATGTTAATTTTCATTGATGGATGCATATGTTATGATGAATGCAAATGTTTCTAATTTATATGATATGCAAATGGAATGAATGAATTGAATTTTGTGATTTTTGGTGGTGGCACCATAGATTGTTTAGAACTTATGGATTTTTGTCCTAGGCAATTGCTGTGGGAAATGAATTTTTTTGTACACATGCTATGTTGTATTTTTTTATGACAATGCGAGGATGAGGGATAGTGCAATTGGTTTGGAATGTAGTTAAGGTTTTCTAAGACTCAGATGTTTTAACTAACTAGCCATGACTATACTTTATCTTACAAGACTTGTGAATAAGGTATGAATCGGACTTGTCTTTGACCAAGTTATTTCACATCCCTGTGTGTGCAATTGAGTTCGTTTATGTGGTATTTGTTAGGATACCACCAGTGCCAGATAGGATGTCAACCAAACCTATACTGAGGATCACCTAATTAGGTCCACCAAATTCCTTTGTTGTATTTAGTCAGATTAATCTGTGGTGCTATCTAGGATACCATAAGCTAGCTCATCCACATGTAAACATTGATCTGTACATGAGTTAATGTGATAGATATATCGTCATGCGGGAGGTTCACCACCAGTGACCGATAGGTTATCTACCAAACCGGTATTGAGGTTTACTTCATGACCTTATGAATGCTGAGAGTTCCAGGGATTCAAGTTCGACTCCCTTCTTTTCTTCAATTCTATTGGGATACTTGCTCTTATATAGTGATAAAAATCACTGTTTATTTTTGTTATATATATATATTTTTTCTTTTGAGAAAGGGATTTGAATTTCGAGTGATGAGAATCACTATTGTATGTGCCTTTTGATGTGTGCACTTTGGTGGTGATGTCAATTTTTTTTGGAGTTTTGACTTTTGCAACATTTTATGACATTTACAACTTTTTGAGAACTTGGGATTCTTGGGGAATTGGGTAGGGAAGATGCTTGTCCTTTTGCCAACTCTTAGCATTCTTGGGGTCATTCACATAGGGGGATGAGCAAGATAACTGTTTCACTTATGGTGACCTAGATTGCTTTGCAGGTTTCATCTTTCGTTCACACAGCTTGGGAATTTTTTTTTGTTTTAATTTGTGTTGGGATGCTACGTAACAAGGTGTGATCCAAGTAGAACTCTACCTTTGTAAAATCTATCTGACTTTGTAAGTATGTGGCTAGAAATCTAATGACATCTGAATGACGAAAGCTCTAGATACGTTTAAAATACCACTAACTATGATATAGTAAAAAGAAGTAAATGGCATTTATTTTTGATGGAATGCTTATAGAATGGAGAAATGTGGAACAAGATAGATTGGCAAAGTAATTACAGTCTATGGTGCCTTGAACTGTATGACCACAAATATGCAATGTATGGATGTTATGCTTAATGCAGCTATTATTTTTGCATTTTTGATAGATTGATTTTTGTGAGTGCGAATACGAGATGCAAAAGAGCTCTTTATTGTTGTGATGAGGTTGAGCATGCCTAAAAATGAGATGTAAATTTTTGTTATTTTTGATGATTTTACTATTTTTGAATTTTCTTATGTTTGACCAAGCGATTGTGGGAATCCTTGGAGCTTTTTGGTTTGACCAAAGGGGTAATGGGCACCTTTAGGGTGTTTTGGGGATGACCAAGTGATTTTGGGAATCCTTAGAGCTTTTGGTTTTGACCAAAGGGGTAACGGGAACCTTTGGGGTGTTTTGGGGTTGACCAAGCGATTATGGGAATCCTTGGAGATTTTTGGTTTGACCAAAGGGGTAACAGACATCTTTGGGGCATTTTGGGGATGACCAAGTGATTGTGGGAATCCTTGGAGATTTTTGGTTTGAACAAAGGGGTAACAGGAACCTTTGGGGTGTTTTTGGGATGACCAAGCGATTGTGGGAATCCTTGGAGCTTTTCGATTGGGCTGTGGCCCTTCTAGATATGGAATGGCTGCAAATGATTGATGTTCAAGGATTCTAGTTCCTTGATTTCATCAAGAGAGGCTAGCCAATATGTTTTAGGTCCTATTTTACTATCAATTACATAGGGACCTAACCAGTTTGCCACAAACTTGTCCCTTAGATGGGGTGGCAAGATAGAGTTCTATTGGTTCTCTTTTAAGACCAAGTCACCAACCTGAAAGTCCCTCAGGTGAAATTTCATGTTGTATGCTTTCTTCAGTCACTCTTGATAGATACGTAAATACTCAAGAGCATTAACGTGTCATTCATCAAGCAACGTAAGCTAGTCTAACCGGGCCTACCGCAAAGTGTCATCATTGATGAACTCTTGCATTGATGCAAGGAATTTCCAACTCGAGAGGCATGATAGCCTCGGAGCCATACACGAGCAAAAATGGAGTTTCCCTAGTGGGTGTCCAAATTCTAGTGTGATAATCCCATAGGGCAAGTGGGATCTGAATGTGCCAATCCTTATGACTGTCTATGACTGTATTTTTGAGGATGGAAACTAGCATTTTGTTTGACGCCTCTACTTGCCCATTTTCCTACGGATAATAGGGTGTTGAAAAATTATGCTGAATTTTGTACTTTGTGGTCAAAGCACGCACATATTTATTCTTGAATGACGTCCCATTATCCGATATTAGCTTGGATGGAATACCAAAATGACATATGATGTTATGTAAAATAAACTCCACAATGCAGGTTCCAGTTGTAGAGGTAAGCAGAACTACTTCCACCCATTTGGTGAAGTACTCTGTGGCCGTTATGATAAATGTGTGATGACCTGATGACGTAGGGGAGATATTACCGATTAGATCTAAGCCCCACTACAAAAATGGCCAAGCCGATTGGATCAACTACAAGGCCTAGGAAGGTACATGTGTCAAATTAGCATGGTGTTGACATTTCACGCACTTCCTTACATATGTGCAACAATCTCACTCTAAATATGGCCAATAATAACCCATGTGGAGAATGCACTTTGTGATGGCCATACCACTGAAGTGGCCATCACACGTACCATCGTGTGCTTGGGTGATCGCCCAAGTGGACTCTTGCTGGTCCAAGCAATGAAGCAAGATTCCTTCATAAATGTGATGGTACAAAAGGTCTCCTAACAAGACATAATTTGCTGCTTTCTACTTGAATGCTCATGTTGTGACATGCATCAATCCAAGTGGGAGGTTACCTAACTTGAGGTAGTCCCTTATGGGTGAATACCAATCCTGCTGATCAGAAGCCTCGATGAAATGAATAACAAATCCCTCTTGAAGTTCATCCCTAGAAAAAGTTGAGTGGGAAAGAACTTGTAAGAATAGCATTGTGTTGCTATTAAGTGGAGTAGGGGAGAATAAGGACCCCCAGTTGGCATGATTCAGATGATCATGGATTCGATAGAACCTATCCTGAGGTGGTTCAATCTAGATCATTTGGATTCCTAGCATTAATTTAGAGCTTGCACGCTCCATCATAGATTGCGATAGTGTCTTGACCTAAATGGTTGTCATCTCACTGGAAGGGTCTTGCGGGATTAGTGACCCCAAGGAGGCCATAGTATCCGCAAAATGATTCGATGATCGAGGGAGCGCCTCGATGTCATACCATTCAAGTTGTGCCAGGAATTTGTCCACAAGGGCTTTGTAAGCCTGCAGAACTAGGCATTTACATTGGAATACCCTTTTGACTTTGTTGAAAATTAACATCGAATCACCAAAGATGTTCAATATTTTTATGTTCATGGTGATTGTTGTCTGAAGACCTATGAGCAATGCTTCATATTTGGCATTATTGTTGGTGCATGAGAATTCTAATTTAAATGACAGAGGCATTGGAGCCCCTTGTGGTGTGAAGAATACAATTCTCATGCCACCCACTTGCTCACATTTAGAACCATAAAAAAATAGGGTTATGTCAGCCTGTGACTTAGGCTCATCAGAATCTGGCAATTCTGAGACATGGAAGACCCCATCATCGGGTAGTTTTATGACCATAGGCTGATCATCTTCGAGAGGAGCCTCAGCTAGTTGATCGGCTATGACTTGTCCTTTGATGGATTTTTGTACAATAAACTCTATGTCAAATTTCATCAACAACATGATCCATTTTGTCATGCGGCTACTATGATAAGTATGACTCATCATGTACCACAATGGATTCTCCTTAGACACAACATACATAGTGTTGCTCAGCATGTAGTGGCATAGATTTTTGGTAGCAAACACCACTACCAAGCAGAGTTTCTCAACGTATGCATAGTTAAGTTCATAAATGACCAAGGTGTGACTAAGATAGTAAGTAGCCTATTCTTTGTGAAGTTCATTTTTATGGTCTAGCATGGCACCCAGTGCCACCTCAGTAGCTGAGATGTATAAGTAGAACTGCACTCCTGGTCTAGGTGGTGCCAATACTGGTGGTGATGCCAAGTATTGCTTAATGTTGTTGAAGGCTGACTGGCACTCATCATCCTAGTGAAATGCTACCCCATTATGCAATAATTTGTTCATGGGTCGGCACTTGTCAAATAGCTGCGCTATGAAGCGCTTAATCGACGCAAACTTTCCTTGCAGGCTTTAGAGCTGCTTAATGGTAGTTGGGGGGACCATTTCAAGGATTGCCTTGAATTTGTTTAGGTCCACCTCGATGCCTCACTTTGAGACTATGAAACCCAAGATTTTTCTAGATGTGACACCAAATATGCACTTCTTGGGATTCAGTCTGACCTTATGTTCCATGAGGAGATCGAGTATCTTGCTTAAGTCATCGAGATGATTTGGGCGTAAAAGATATTTGGCCAACAAATCATCCATGTAATATTCCAAATTTTTATGCATGTAATCATGAAATATGTATGTCATGGCACGTTGGTAGGTGGTGCGAGCATTTTTAAGGCCAAAAGGCATGACCTTATAACAAAATGTCCCCCAAGGCATAATGAATGTCATTTTTAGTTGGTCCTCGAGATTGATACGAATCTGATTGTATCTCGAGAAACCATCCATGAGGGAAAGCATTTCGTGGCTTGCTGTAGCATCTACCAATGCGTCGATGCTCAGCAAGGGGAAATCATCCTTAGGACTCACTTTGTTTAGATTTCAAAAATCAGTGCATATGCGAATCCTCCTATCAGGCTTCCTGATGGGTACCATGTTGGATAGCCATGGTGGGTAATCCATGCAGATGACAAACTATGCATCCAACAAATTTTCCAATTCATCTTTGACCATCAAGGCCATTGTTGAGTGCATATTGTGTAGTTTTTGTTTAACTGGCTTGACTATCGGATCAAGCATTAGATTATGTGTGACTAGCTACGGATCTAGCCCCAAAACGTCTTTGTAGGACCATGCAAAAACCTCCTTCTTCTATTTGAGAAGGGTAATGTAGTTGGATTGCTCTTTGGGGGATAAGCTTACCCCCAACTTGATAATATATGGATTCATTGGATCAGATTCGATGTCTACGTCAATCATTTCCTCGACCAACATGTGGGATCCATCTTCCAACTGGTGTGGAGTTGGGATCAAATGGATATCATTTGCTAAGTTTAAATCTATGTTGGGAACCTTGGGTTCCTCTTCAGCATGGAAGATATCCTGAGTTGGCCTTGGGGTGAAATGAAGCATCTCACAAAAATGCCAGTACTCTAATGGGGATGGAGGTGAATTGACGTGATCCCAGTCTATGGCATCTATATCTAGATACAATGACTGTGCTGGATCATCCGGGTTATGGATGAGGGTGGTTAAGTCAATGGAGATCATGTTGATGAAATTATTTTGGTCTCCATTACCATGGGTGTGGTGACTCAAACATTCTGTATGTTCTCTGTGCTCCGGGTATGGCTCTTGAGGTATTGGCATGAATGGATCGGCCCTATGCATGGATAGGAAGATAGGGTCTACCCTTGGCACTGATATCACTATAGGGTCTCTGGGTGGAAGGTATTCTTTGTATGCCCAAAGTGGTGGATTCAACACTTGTTCCCACCATGTTGGGTCTACATACCACTCATGCCCTAGAACTATGTTTAGTTGTTCAAATATGTCATTAATCTCTAAGGAGTATTGTTGCTATCGCATATGATTGAGATAAGCCATCTCGATTTCATCTTCATAATCGTTGTTAGAGATCCAAAGGCCTTCGTTGGCTCCAATAACAAGTTGTGACATTAGAGGCTCGTATTTCTCAAACAAATTTATCTGGCCCCATTTGAGTTGGTTCGTTCTTTGCGGTGGGTCCTGATTGCCTTGTGGTGGCACTTGATCGATGGGAGCCACCAAAGGGAATATTGCCAAGAGTCTCTCCTAATAATCATCCATGGGGACCACTTGTGAGTGATTGCTATCTGATTCAAAGGGATCCCATGGTGCTACCTCATATTCTAACTCATCCTCTAAAGATCCTTCTTGCTCTTGTACATACCCCTCTTTTATGTGAGTCCTCAAACTTTCTCCTCTCTTGAGCGAAGGGAAAGTTTTGTTGAGGTCAATAAGGTTGGTTGTTAATAATGGGAGGTAATCCCCACAGTGAATATGTTTTGTTAGGGTTGGCATATGGATCTAATGCCAATCCCCCCTTGTTGCCTATCCCTAGGCCCTACATGTTCTCTACCAAGATGTCCAAGGGGAGGGGGTGGTTGAACCCTACTTCTGAATTGTCGTATGGCATTTGGTATCTTGGTTGGAAAAGAACATGCACTCCTTGCTCGTATCTGCCTAAACCATATCCATGCCAATTGCATTGGCCAAGGTATCTCAAAGCGAATTTTGGGTTAGACAAATAGTTGAAATCTTCTGCAAAGGGCTCTTCATCTTCATCCTCTTGCATGCATGGCTCAGTACCATGATCAAGGCCCCCATACACAAAGTTTGTTTGATGTGGTGGGTAGCCTAGAGGAACAATGGTACCGATGGGGAGGCAAGGTCTCCCCATGTCCTGCATGGACTCTAGTGTGGGTGTTGCTACAATATTCCACACCAGATACTCCCCCAAGCCCGTATTGGCCATTTCAATAGTGATTGTTGGCGATTGAGGGGGAGGGAACAAAAGTTCTTCCAAAATCCACTCCATGTCGGGTGGACTAGGAGCCTCGACTTCCATTCTACTAGGCATCTCCTCAGTAGAGATAGTTGATATTGATGGTGGTGCCTCTTCCAGGGGTTTCTTCCCTTTGTCCTTCTGTGTGGCCACCGTAGGTGGTGTTGTTGGTGAAGGACCAGTCGATGAAGATGGACCCAGCTACGGTCTTGATGGATTTGTTAGTGGGGATGCCTGCAAAATTGGACCCTGTCTAGATGGATTCAACTAAAAATCCAAATGCGTTAATAGAAGGGTTGATTTCAACATCAGTTGCACCACATTGCAATACTTGAAGGGTTCTAAGTCTACCGGGACTACATGCACCTCCCATTCAAATGTATACTTTAAACACTGATGAGCTAACGAAGGGACACACTTCATGTCCCTAATCCATGGCTGACCCAGCAAGATGTTATAGGCCATATCACCTTCCAGAATATAGCACAATGTAGGTATAGTATTTTGTCCCACCTGGATGGGTAGGACGATTGTGCCAACTGTTGAGCATATCACATCATTGAATGCTCACAGAGTGTAGGTGGAAGCCGTGATGTGAGATACTGGAAGCTTCAGATGTTTCAATGCCACTGTTGTGATGATATTACTAGACAAGCCAGTGTCTACCAACACCCTCTTAAACAAAATATTGTTGACCCGCATGATAACGTGTAGGGGTGGATCCGCCATGTCATCAGCCACCGATTTCACTTCATCTTCTCAGAAAGTGATGACTGGCTCTATGTATCGTTTGACATGTCCCACAAATTTGTTGAAGGAATTTGTTTCATGGGGTTGTAGCTCAATGGCTTTAAATATCTCCATTAGAGCCTCCCGATGGGGCGTTGATTGTTATATGAGCTCATTTATGGAGAGCCTAGCTGATGTGGTCCTCAAGCTCTGAATGAGTTTGGCCTAAATTGTGGCCACGGGTCTAGGTGGAGGAGGTTGTGTAAGGTGTTGTTGCAGTTGTGACATTGTTGGCACCTCACTTGTAGTCACCATGGGGGTAGCTACACTCGGATACCTCCTGTTTCGAGTCACTATACTGATCATCCCTATATACCCCTCCATGGGGAAGTTCTGTGTTACCTAATTGACTTGTAGGGTATTTTCCTATGCATCATGGGAAGGCAAGGGGTCCTTAAAGACATCCATTTGTTGGTTGCTTGGTGCCATAGGATTATCTACCACTAATGTATTGTTATCAATTAGGTCTTGCACCAAGCCCTTAAACTTCCAACATGCATTAAGGTCATGTCCCTTTCGCCTATGGAACCTATAGTACAAATATTCCCTATAGCCCTTAGGTTTTGGTGTGTTGGGATCTATGGGTTGAATCTTGGGTAGGTTGACCAAGTTTGCCATTGACAAGCGATCAAACAGGGAGTCTCTGGACTCTATGTAAGGTGTGAATTGTCACCTAGGGCGATGCTGCTGATTTTGTTCTTACCTCTGATTTTCTTGGTCATAGCTATTAAGAGGCATTGCCTGATAGTTAGCCTTTTGGGGTTGTGTTGCTTGTGTAGGCTTAGGGATGTTGATAGCAACCTGATTGACCGCAGCGGGTTTCTGTTGCGTGGTCCCTATTTTGGTGTTCTTAGACCATTCTTTCTTTTTTGGCTTGGCTATCTTGCCATCCTGAATCTTGATCTCTTTAATGATTCTAGATTTTTACAAATCTTATTCTAAGGTGGCATATTGCTGCAGCTACAATAGCATAGAGATCGATCTCAAACAACTTTTTGAGAACATTTGTGTGAGGTCAAACATAGGAGGGAGGTAGGCTAGCTTAGAAAGTAGAGTCCTCCATAGATTCCCATAGGTTGCCATGGTTTCTTCCTCATACTACCTGAGGTTAGCTAAGTCACTTAGTGACACCTTCTTCTTGGTATTGAAGGTGAAGCATTTGAGGAATGCATCCACTAGCTGATCTAAGTTGCTAATGTTGTGTTTGGGCAATTGAGTAAACCAATCCGAGGCAGGGCCTGTGAACGTGGTGATGAATGTTCTCAATAGCAAAGCATCATTATCCTAAATGCCAAAGCATTGGCTCAGGAATCTAGTCACATGCTCTTGGGCATCCTCCTCACCTCTAAAGATTGCCAACTGATGCAGCTTAAAGTGTTCGAGGTAAGGGGGTGCGGGCACTGATAGATGCACAGGATGACTACGGAGTTGGCATAACATGGGATTTTGGGGACCAGAAGTCTTGGTTTCCATAGACTCCAAATGCTCTAGCAGCGCTTTCTATGAATCGAAAGATTTAATCTCTTCCTCTTTAGTTTGCTCCCATTGTGGGTTGTGGGAAGCTTGAGGCCTATGGAGGGGTGGCCGGATAGCAGCCCCTCCACCTTGATAGGGTGTTTCTTCTCGCTATTCTTCTTGTTCATACTCCTCATAGGCTTCTTGGGGAGTTTTTGGGTGAGACCTATGACCATGGGTGGGTCCCCGCGGAGGGAGCCCATCGTTGTTCCTTGGAGTGGTCTCCCACTCAGGTCTAGGAGGTCTTGGAGGCAGCACTTGGTAAGGTCGTGGGGACCTGTCTCGTACCAAGGGGTTGCACCTCTCATATGGTTCTGCCCTTTGGGTGTGAGGGGTTGGAACCATTTTAGGCACCGTGTTATGGAGCAGCTCATCTTTTTGGTGCCGAGTGCGCTCTTTGCTAAGGCAGTATATATGCTCTAGCTGTTGTTGGTCTTGCTCAAGCTGCATGATCTACGCTTGGCGGGTGGCATGTTTTGCAACTGCCAGGTTGATCTGTTCTGCCATATTGAGTCTAGGAGGCCTAGATGCCTCTCCTACGCATTTATCTCGGTCATGGTGATCTGAGATATCTATAGGTCACTTCCCTCTGTCAAGGTTGGCGGCATTCACTCGAGGCTTCGACCTCGAAAGGTGGTTTTGGTAGATAGTAGGTGTGAAGGTGCATTGCTACTGCATTGTGTATTGCTCTTGAGGAATGTAATGGTCTTCCTCGTGCTCCCTTTCGTATATGTGAAAGGGGCAGGTAGAGTTGGCTTGCCCTGCTTGAAGAGCCTTGTGCTCTGGATTTGGCTTTTTATTCCTAAAAGTGATGGGGGGTAAATGAGGGATGCCATAATCATGTGGCCTCTCCTCATGGACCCTATGCTGCTCTAGCACTTCATCACACGGTGGCCACTCATATCGAGCTTCTAAGGAAGCCTTCTTGTCTATATTGAACGCCACGTGTAAGGACTCCTCCTGAAAGGGGCTATGACGGATGGGCATGTCCCTCAAAGGGGTGCCCCTATAGTCCCATTCTAAAATGGAATGATGTGGACTCTCTTGTGGGTTAGGCCACCAAGGCGGTATGACCAAGTCCTTGGGGCTATAGCGGAGGCGACTTATGCCCCCTTGTACACTCCCCACAACTTCCACCCTTGATTGGGCTTGGCTACGGGTGTACAACATGGTGGTGTTTTCCTACAAGGTGCATTGATTTATATTTCTTTTTATGATTTTTATGCTACACTAAATAGAAAAAATCACACACGCAAGGCAATGATTATCTCATTTAAAGATTAAAGGTGTGCCTTAAACCTGGTTTAGTGTGCTTTTGATTTTGTTTTGAAATATTTTGTAAAGGATGTTTAAATGCAATATGACGGCTCTTATGACTCCCCAAAATGGTCACCCCTTCGATATACCATTGCCAGGCCAATATACCAACCTCTCTATATACCCGCCCTTACGTGAGGGAAAATTTTGGTATGTGAGAGCAGATGGTACATGGAACATAGGCGGTATGGAAGGGGGATCGCCCTATTTTTGACACCTACCATAAAATACTTATCCTCATGCACTGGGAATCACCCCAGCTACACTCGGTCAGCTTTCGTAAAGATTTACATCTAGCAACAGTAGCGATCAGGGTTTATGAATGCAAAATTCAAGCCAAGGTGGTGATGAAATCCACCGTTGGTCTTGATCAAGGGCTGGGGTTTTACGACTAGATCCTTGGTGTTTATGTTGCCATGTGGTGTGTGGGGTTCTTTTTATTTTTGCATGAAATAAAATAAACATACAGTACAACTTTCTTTAAACATGCAAAAAAACCAGACAAATAGAAAAAGAACAATAGAAAATTACAGAAAGAGTTCAGGAACCTTACCTCTTCTCTACCCAAAATTTGTTGGTTCTAAGTTTCTATCCTGAAATGACACAGACAGATATTCATCTCGAGAAGGAACAAATTATAGGAATGTATTCGTCATAGGGTGGGGCAAATGCCCATTCGTCCAGCGTTTGAAAAATTGGTACCTACAAGCAAAAACAACCAAGTTTTGATCAGATCTCTGATCTTAAAAATAGAGGACAAGGGTCCCACCATGATCACCACTGAAAGCACGAGGATATGGAAGCAAAAAGGAAACTCCAAGTGCGATGCAAACCGAGCTAAACTTAATGCTAAATCCTAGGAATTAAAAGTGCCTGAAAAGAGGGAAAGCATGAACGAATCAAAACAAAACAAAAGCCAATAAGGAAGACAACCCTTTTTATTGATATGTTTCAGAACTCGGTTACAATGCACCTCCTCCCCTTCCAATGACTAGGAGCATTAAATATGTGTTCTTGTTACATCCATGGATGCCATTCCTTCTTTCGCATGCCCACATGTAAAATGGGTAGACCAAACGTCACCGCTACTTGCGTTGATGAATCTTGACTCCTTTCTACTTCTCTAATGTCTAGATCCTACATTCAAAGAAACAAGAAATAGTTAGTAGCACCTACGGATGAAATAAAACATGCAATCCCCATGCCTTCGATTAGTGCATGCAAGATATAAATAAAATGATAACTAACATATATCCGAATGATCTAAAAATTCAATAGGGGCATCAAGACCTCACAAAGAAAACACTACAAATGTAATAGTTAGGAAATTCTTCACATATTTGAATTCGCTCCGAGGCAGGACGAATAGACCTGCAACAAAAAACGTCGAAAGGCACTGTCCCAAATGTCACATATGGGGAGCTCCAAATCACCTATAAAGTTGGGATTATCTAATTGGGGGTGTTTTGGGAAGGCCCAGATGGTAATATTTCCCCAATCAGGCCTCCGTAAATGGGAATTTGATGGGGGTTACCTGCAAGTTAGTAAAGGCAAATGAAGATAGAAACATGATCAAAATTGTTCAAAACAATGTGAAATTTGAATGACAACCTATCTAAGAAGCATAGAATTAAATGCAAGAATAAAATAAAAGAGATCTACCATAGATTTCCAATCACTTCGAGGCTGGGCGATTAGGACTGTAGCAGTGTGGGGGGGGTGCCCAAGGGCAGGCCGCCCATCGTTTGGGGCCCGATTTCAGCACAAATCCACTTGGGATGGGTCCAAAAACTCTTGTGGGGTATTTTTGGCAAATTTGGTGGGATATTGTGGCCAAATGTCAGGTTTTGGTTCTAAATTTGCGCTTCCAATAACCACCCTATGACCTCCTTTCCAAAAGAGATCAAGGGTTTGAAAGGTACAACTCAAAAGGGTATGGGTGTGAAAGTAAAATGACAGCACTTCGTTGATCCAAATTTCTCCTAATATGTATATTTTGGGGTGAGGAAACTCACCAATTTATAGACCTGGAGGTCTCTTGAATTAGACATGCAGAGGCGCCACTTGGCAATCATGCCTTCCCATGGGGAAGGAGATTCCTCCTTAATTAGGGACTTCATGACTGCCCTTGTAACTGCCTCTAATGCTAAAAAAATCTCACCCACACTCCCATGCAATGAAGGAAGCATTAAGTGGTGGACTTGAGCTGCCATTTGTCAAGATTTGACTTTTTGCACGTCAAACCTGCTATTCGCCCCACCCTGGAGTGAATACTGCTATTCGTCCCTAGGTGGGGCGAATCCCAGTTTGAAATTGTCCCTGGGTGGAACGAGCACTGAGCAAAGTGCCTGAAGGTGCCAAATTGATCTCTGAACTTCCAAAACTACTGTGAGAGAGGTTAGGACCATTGTTTAACTTCTGGAGGCTACCCTTGGGGCTGTGTGCATCAATGCGATCAGTTTTTGCAGTCACATAATTGGATTGGTGCTGTTTTAGTGTCTACAACCATCTCAATGAGATATGATTTCTAAATTGCAAGAAAATTTCTTGTGACTTACTAGAGGTGACGTCAGGTTTGATCCGTATGATTGATGTTCAAGGGTGCGCTCATGAAGAATGACATAATGGAATGATTTGACATGATGCAAGAGATTTTGATGGTTCAAGGAGTGCAAATTCAATATTCAAACTTTGATATGGTTCATTTTCACACTTTAAATCTCCATGGTTGAAATCCGGTAGCACTTCGTTGCTTGAAATATTTAAGACTCTTTGATCTCCAATTCAATAGTAATTCGATTCTTGAGAACTACACTCTTGTTTATGGAGGTAAGGTGTTATTAAATAGACTTCCTAATGGGAGCCTAAATATTCCTTGAGAAGCCAATAAATAATTAAAGATCAAGAAATATAACTGCTTCTTGATAACCATTGTACTGTTTCCCACATCTGGAAATTGTAACTACTTGAACTATTGCTCAAGATCAATATTATGGATAAATTTAAAGAAACCACCAATAAATAATTAAGTTTAGGATTAGATATTCATATTATTGATGATATTTACCTTTTAGTGAAGCCACCAATAGTCTAAGAGCCACATCTTGCTCTATAACATTGTGCACTTGGTATAGGAATAACATCTCATCTAGCTTTTCTAGCAAGGTTATTGGATCTTCATCGATGTATTCAGGTAATATTTCTAGTATCAATTTATGGAAGTTCATCCATATATCTAGTGGATTTGGAGGTCATAACAAGATCGTATCATTCTAGTTTGGGGATAATCTAGGTGGTAGAGAAGCCATTTTTTGATATTTTAATATTTTGGTTGGATAAAAGTCACCAAGTTAATGCAACTTTTGGTTTAGAATTAGGTATATTAAGGCCTTCATCGAAGCCTCAATCTAGTGTTCTTCATAATGGTTTCTTTTGTATGTTTTTTTTCTAGCTAAGTTGCCATGTGAGTTTAAATGTTTCACCAATAAGAAATAGGTAGATACCCTCAATAGAGTCTAATACTAACTTGTTGTTGTGATTGAGGCACTAAAGTTAAATAACTAGTGTCTCACCAAATATGCTATTAAAATGTTATTCTCTTTGATCATCCCAACTATCAGACATCATGCAGATCAAGCATTTAGGGCTATCAAACCTAACATAGAGTGACATAGGAGGGTCAATCCTGAGAACATGAGGTTTGGCTTAGTTGAGAGCCTTCAATATTTTGACAAAGACCAGCTCCTTTATAGGATGTGATATCAAGCACACACTTTCTCATCCACAATATTGGTAGAGAAAGGAGTTAGATAAAGAAAAATAAAGATAGTGGAAAGAAAGAATCTAACCTAACAAAGTGGTAATGAGCTAAAGATCAAATAAGACCCCTTTGCATAGAATATCTATCTATAATGTGTCGATGTGAACACTTATTCTCCTTGATATACATAAGGATAAATTAAAATGCAATAATACACACACAAATGAGACATATCAAGGCATGAGAACCAAATAGACATGTAGGTCTCTAGTGTGTGTATATATATATATATATATATATATATATAGAGTATTAAAAAGAGTATGCTAGGAATAGGGGTTGGGTTACTTATAAGAATACCTAAAGATATGTGTACTATTATACAAAAGGAAATGAAGGGAAATTTATACAACTTGTTGATCCTTTACAATGTCTACACTTTTACTCTTTATAGATTATGGAGAGAAGTTTTTCCTCTAAAAACTCACGCAGTGATTTTAAGATGATTGTTGCTCCTAGTGTTGGGTCATACCTTCATTTAAGTTATTTCTTTGAGGTCCCTAGATCCATTATCATGACTATTAAATTGTTCTAAGTATTTGTATGAGTAGCTAGCACCATTGTTGTCATCTACCCCTTTTTGGGGATTCTTATAGTCTAAGCATAGAAAAGTTTTGTAATAAATTCTTTAGATTTGGGGTTGCTTCTTATGGTGGTGTTGTCCTTTGAAAGAGATATATTGCGATCTATTGCAGGAAAGGATTGTACTCACTAAAATATCGTACATATTAGAATAATGTTTGGTTCCCTAAAATTTTGGAGTATTGGTGTTTATAGCCTTCAAAACTTTTATCACCATTTTATGCCAAAGATTTTATCATATTCCAACCTTAGAAATTATTGCAACAAAACACTTTTCTTATGTCTTTGGCCAAAACATATATAAACTTTATACTTTGGATTCTCTACTTATGCATTTTAGGACTTTTTGCATTCTAATTCTTAAATATTGTTGACCAAAACTTTTGTTTGCACTCTGTTTGATGCTTAATATTTTTCTTCCTACCTATTTCCTTTCCACTTAAGATTTTTTAAAGTCAATATTTAGGTGTAGTGAGAATTCACTAAAATCACAATAATTGCTATATAATACCTAGTGTTTCATTAGTGTACCTACATAGATTGGAATACTCAATGCTTGTTAAATATTTTATATAGTCTAACATACTATTATGTCATCTCCCTATTTAGTGAAGGAAATCATCACTTTTTTTTTCTCAATAAAAATGAGTTGTGCTTTGGTCCCAAGGAGACCATACCTTTAAACCACTTTTCTTAGTTTTACATGTTCACTTATTCCTGGAAAAGTATCAAACATAATATTCTTCATCATGACCTCTTTACATATGGAGGATTGCTATGTTTATGTTTGATTGTAAGGCATGATAGAAGAAATTGCGATATTGAAGCTTAACCAACCTCTCATGTTTTATTATCTATTTGTAAAATTAAACCAATTATTATTAGCGGTTGAGCATATTTCATAGGATTGCTAGAGTTATATTGTTCACTAGCCTAAGCTAATTTTGTTCATCCATGGATGTTGTTTGATATTGATTTAAATACTCCTCTTTTTATAGATATATTCAAATAGAAAGTGGTCCATATTATTTGAGTTTAAGTTTACTAAAAACACATACAAATTTAAATAAGATACTTCAATATTTTGAGGAATACTAGATTAATATAGGGTTGTCATTGAGTTTGCATCATTTTGTAAGTCATTTTCTTATCTAATATGCATGTATGAGGATCATATATTTCATTGCAAGTGTAACACAAAATTTCCTTTTGGTTCATATTCACTAGTTGATTGAAGCATTTATAAATGCTCGACTATTTATATTATTTGTAATATTTGGTTAGTCTACAAACATAGAAAATCATTTTTATCTCTTATTATACATGGAATTCTTCATTATTATCATTCTTCATCATATATTTGTTCATAGCCATCCATTTTTTAATAATTATATAGATGGTCATATCACTTTGCATCCTCTCCATGGTGTCACTCATTAGAGGTATTAGAGGTTTCTAAAGAAGCATTGACTAAGATACACATAGTAATACAAGTTGTATTTATAATGCAACATTTAGAACTAGTGATATCTAAGGGACAAGTGAAATATTTTGTTATGGGTTGAATTTGTATATACTTTATTTAATCTAGTAAGAAGAGAAATTCAAGGACTTGATAAGAACTTTTTCACTTGTAGTGTATAATTTATTCTACATGGATAGATTCTTGGTAGAATTTTAGAAGTGATATGTATTGGCTTGTATTAGCATCATTGCAGTTTTTACTATAATAAATTTATATAATATATGAATGCATAGAAATTCATACATTTGATTATGTACGAATGTATTTTAAAGTGCAATAAAATTTGATATTGAATTCATGGATATCATAAAACAAGTCTCATAATGGTGTTGAACCAAAGTAGTGGTTTGTACGCATATAAAGAATCTTTGAATGTCTAGATGAAAGCATTTGATAATGAATCTAATTTGGTCAAGGATGGTTTCAATACCTTGTATACAATGAAAACATTTATTATTAAATAAATTACCAACAATAAAATGATAATATACTCATGTTGAATTGTTTATTTCCTTCAACGTATTGAGATCATAAAGAATTGAATCTTTGATTTAATTTACTCAAAAGAAAAAATGGGCTGGAAAATTCTAAATTAAAATATGTCTACTTTATAAATTTCATACTTGATTAAATCTAATGATAATAAAAATGTTTGCTATAATATCCAAAATATTGAAACATACTATTTCATTCATAAATTTTATGAAAGAAATGAAAATAAATGAAAAGTGTAGAAAAATTAGAAACATGACTCATGTTTTCAATTCACATCCATTGGTATGAAAATACAAAATAAGAATTGATAAGTCATGCATAATCACAAAATTTTATTTTAAATATATATTAAACAATAGTAGGAGCAATTATTTAGAATCGTTCATGTTGTACAATTATGCATAACTATGATCCTTACAATTCTAAAAGTAGTCAAAAGCCAATAGCTAGATATATGTATATCTAAGATAATCCAAGAAAGAATGAGATCTTATAACTTATTGGTGGAAGAAATATGCTTGAACAATTGATCTTTAATTTGTACTAAAATTTTCAATTTTATTGGAACCAATGATTATACTAAATAAAAGAGGTTACAATAAAAAGGAGTTGGAGAGATCATAGCTTGGGTTCCAATGCCACTCACACGATCAAAACCCTAAACAAGGCACCAAAACCAAAGTTTGAGAACAACCAGAGAAACCAAAATTCAAGTCCAGAGGCCAAATACAATATCAATGCTTAAAAGGGTGAACAAGCAACATAACTAAGCATAAGAAACCACTCTAAAAGAAGGAGGAGGATCATTCTTTGGTACAAAATAGCTCAAACCATAAGGATTGTCTATAGGTGGATCAACAAACCAAGAGTTATTAGGAGCAACAATGTTTATCAAAGGAACCATAATACCCCATCCAAGGGGAGTAGAATTGATCAAATCCAAAGGTAACAATGGAGCTAAATGAGCAAGAGTAGGAGGAGAAGTAACTAGCCAATGAGATGGGCTAGGGCTTCAACCAGTACCATGATCAACAAAGTGATGCATATGACTCCAACCATGTTGTAGAGAGTGTGAACACAAATAATTCCTACAATAAGATCTATGAGGAGACCGAGCTCTATTGTGAATATTGATAGAATAGCTTGAGGTTGGAGAACATCACCCCCTTGACCTAATACACTGAGGTCTCAAAGAAACTAAAGGATCTTGAGGTGGAGAGAGGTAAGGCTAAACCCTGTTGATAGTGCATGGAGCCTTGCACTAATATTTGATAACATTCATGAAATGCACTAACTCATGCATTACCTTGGAAGTCTTTGAATGGATCTAAATAGTAAAAATATAAAGGAATGTAATATGATAGTACATTAATTAAAAAAAAAACTTTCCATCTGAATAGTAGGACACTTTGTTGGTCTTCCTAAGTGTCCTATTGTTCAAATGGAAATTTTTATTTTATAATTTATGTACTAATAATTACTAGATTTTGCATGAAACCTTTGTACCACAAAATAAATAAATAATTTTTAAAATATTTGTTTTGATTTGCATATCATAGCTTCATACATAAAATATAATGAGTTTATTATCTTAGGCCTAATATTTCAACTATTAACAATGAATTTCTCTAAAAACCCTTCAAAATTGTATTTATGTTGATAAGTGAGTTTTTATGTTATTGGAAACTCATCAAAATAAAAAAGTATTGCTTTGGTGGGTCATCTTCACATATTTACTCTTTTTTTCTCTTCAAAATGTTAATCCTTGTCTCTAATTAGTTGGTTTCCATCATGCTACTATCATCACCTCAATTAATTGGTAAGATCAAATTAGTTGGATAATAGCATGCTAACATCATAAACTAAATTTTCCTAACAATAATTTAGAAGTAATAGGTTAGGAAAGGTCACTGGTTAGGAACAAATCAATATATCTATTAGGTAGGATAATAATTTTTAATAGAAATTTCAAATTTTAATTTTTTTCTGCAATTGCTTTGGTAAATGATTGTAAATGTTAGTTTACTTAAAAAATACATTTTAACCTTAATTTTATCATTTAATATTTCATTTCATTATCAAATCACTTTACATAATATATCTTTATTCAAAATAATTTATAAAAAATTTAGTGGTGAAAACTACTATAATATAATATAAATATTTGAACCTTATGGATTTTGGGTGCAGAGTGGAATGGTAGATGAGCCAATGGAGCTCATAGGGGCAGAACCATGTTTGGATCTCTTAGAGTCTTTGAAAGAGAGATATGTGTCCATTGATTCGATCGTTGCTGGTGGTGAATATTTTCTCATGCTTAGCAGGGACTTTGTGGTGGTGCTAGAGTCCCTTGTTTAAGTTTTTTCCAATCCACTATTGTGCAATTAGTTAGGTGATGGTGAAACATTTTTTGTACCTCAAGGTGACCTGATGTTACTAATAGAGTCCCCTAGTACAACTTTTTCTAAAATGCTATTATTATTTTGGCTGGGTAGTGGATGGGAGATTTTTCGGTCCAAGGGTAGTGTTTGGCTACTTTTTTGTTGTTGGGCTCCTTCATTAGGGGTCTTCTATTCTTCTGTATACCAATAGGATTGGAACCCATAGGGGTGGGGGGTTTCTTTTTGCTGGTTGTTTGTGGGATTTGAACCCATTGATCCCAAGGAGGTTCTGGGTCCTTTCCAAAACCTTGCTCCATGACCCTTATTTTTGTTTTGAGATGGAGGTTTGGTATGATTTGCTCTTTGGATTTTGAAGTATGGTTGGAATCCAATAGGATATGTGGAGTTTTAGTCTTCACAGATTTTTGATATGGAGGTTTTACTGTCGTTGGGGCAATATGTTGCAGATCTTCATTTTTGATGGCTGGTTTCTATTGAGATGGTTGAACAAGTGATCCAAAGTTCAAATCCTTCTTCTACGCTCTTGTCCTAGTGGTGTTCTCAAGGAAGAACAATTTTTGTTTCTATGGAAGTGTAAGGGACCTATATTTCTTATACCTTGAATATTAATCATTGATACCTTGAGTCTTGATTGTCAGGGTTTGATGGCACTATTGATCAGTTGGTTGGTCCCCCGCTAGACAGGATGAGGATAATTTTGATTTTGATTTTGTGTTCAAATTGCTATGCTGCCATTGAAAGGGAATATAAGTTTGATTATTGTTTCTTTCGATAACTTTTCTGTTGAGCCTACCTTTGTGCTATATTAAATATTGCAAGTTTTGATAATTGAATGACTCCTTTTAAATCTCTATGTACAAGATTGTTGAATCCTTTCAAAATAATCACCTTTTACCTATAAAAAAAAATACTATAATATAATATTATTAGTTATATATCATAGTAGTTTATTTAATATAATTTTTTATATGATACAAAATAAAATACCATCTCTAGAAAATAAATCTATATTGTTCCTAGACTAATGAATTGAAAAATCATAATACAATAAACCCTTGGAACTTGAAAATGTCATAATATTAAAGGGATTAACAAACCTCATAATCTATCTTATATTAATAAAAGACTCAAAATACAAAAAAAAATATAATATTTAAATAATAATATAAAGTAACTTTTCCTAAACATACAAGGTGGTCTTACATACCCAAAATGCATATTGTTTATAAAAACATGTCCTAAAAAGCAATAAACAACAAAGCAGTAAGTATATATATATATATATATATATATATATATATATATATATATATATATATATATAGTTACATTCTAGTTGTATTGAATATAAATATTTGATATGAATGAAATTAATATATATAATGGATAGGTAAAGGTTACATGAAAAATTGAGATATATATATATACTCAATTTTTCATGTAACCTTTACCTATCCATTATATATATTAATTTCATTCATATCAAATATTTATATTCAATACAATTAGAATGTAACTATATAAATATTTATAAGTTACAAGTTTATTCTAATAGTAAGAGTTTTCGTTTTCTTTGAGAGGTTCAAGGTTCAAACCTTACTCAATATTAGGGGACTAGGACTCCTTATAAAAATCTACATAAACTTGTTGATAAGTTATATATATATATATTCCACATGGTGGTATCTGTAGCCACCACAACGATGCCATGATGATCTAGGCATCGTTGTTTGTATTTTATAATTGTCATAGTATTTTACATTTTACTCCTCAAAATTCGTCACACTATACTCATGCAGTCCATTCCTATAACCACCATTTTGTAATCATTTAAAGACTAGGGGATTAGGACCCTTCATAAAAAAATACATAAACTTGTTGAAAAGTTATATATATTATATATTTTTATTTGACATGGTGGTATCGATAGCTGCCATGATGATCCAGGCATCACTGTTCATATTTTATTACTACCATAGTACTATGCATTGTCCTCTACCACATAGTCCATCCCTATAACCACCATGCCGCAATCATTTTAAACCTAGGGAACCAAGACCCCTTATAAAAAACTACATAAACTTCTTGAAAAGTTATATAAATATCTATAATAAATAACATATATTTTTTATTCCACGTGGTGGGATCGGTAGCCACCACGATGATGCAACGATGATCCATACAAGATGTCCGTATTTTGTGACCACTAAAGTATTCTACATTGTCCTCATCAAAAGCTACCACACAGTACTCATGCAAACCATCCCTATAACCTCCATATTGCAATCATTTTAAACCTTTTACACTAGTGAAAGCATCAGGAAAGGGAATAACCTATGATGATCCAAGAACATGGTGAAATTGGTAGCCTGCCACGATGATCCAGAAAAGTTGTCTATATTTTATGGCCACCACAATATTTTGCATTGTCCGCCTTAGAAACTACCACATAATATTCGTGTAATCCACCCCTATAACCACCATGCCAAAATCATTTTAAACCTTTTACATTGTTGAAAGCACCAAGAAAAGGTACAAGAATTCATTCCCACTATGATGATCTAGGTACATGTCGACATTTTAGGTCCATATTTTTTTTTACATGGTGGAATAGTAGATGCCATGATGATCTAGGCATGCTGTCCATATTTTATGGCTGCCAAATTATTTTGCGTGTGCCTCGATAGCCAACACAATACTCATGCAGTCCGCCCCTATAACCACCATGTTGCAATCATTTTAAACCTTCTACGACACTAAAAGTAAATGTTCAATCCCATGATGATCTGGGCATGTTGTTTGTATTTTGCGGTAGCCACATTATCTGATGAGACTCGAGATTTGAAGCCTCAACCTCTACTCCTTAGGGGGTTTGAAAGAACTAATTTGTCTACACCACCATGTTGCAATCATTTTAAACCTTTTATACCACTGAAAAAGGGATAAGCATTTAATATGACGAGGCCCAATATTTGAACTTTGAACCTATGCCCCTTACGAGGTTTGGAAGAACCAATTAGTCTACACCTCGGACCTATAATAAATAAGATTAATTTATTTTAATTTTTATTTATTTAATATATATATATAATATATATATATATATATATATATATATATATATATATATTTAAATAAGTTGAAAAGTTGAAAGTACAACTAAAACCAGCATTCCCATAAAATAAACTTAAATCTTTCTTAAAAAATGCCATTATCTTTTTATTTCATTTCCTTTCTACCATTGCAATGTCAAAGAAATCTTACTTTACTTTTTAATATAAAATTTTAAATAAAAGATCGCATTAAAGAGAAACATCGAAAAAGAAATACAAAAGAAAGAAAAGAATTGAGAGGTGTGTCTAATTCAATGTTCTTGGGGCCCGTCAAGGTATCTTTGGTGAGGCTGGAGCTTTATAGTCACTTTAAATAAAAGATGGCATTAAAGAAAGACATCGAAAAAGAAATGCAAAAGAAAGAAAAGAATTGAGAGGTGTGTCTAATTCAATGTTCCTGGGCTCCTCAAGGTATCTTTGGTGAGGCTGGAGCTTTATAGTCGCTTTAGCCCATGTTAATATTTGAAAGAAACAAGTAACTACGTTAATCACATGTTTCTTTTGACTGAATAGAATAACTACGAATAAAACTGAAAGGTCGCTTTGGAAGGAAATTTTCAGTGAATTATCAGTACCATCAACAATACAGTCGGTGGAAAATATATAAGGAATAAGCCCGGAAGAAAATGATATCACGATTCTATGCAATACTGTCTTAAAAAACTATACCCAAGTCATATTTATAAAATAAAGAGACTCTTTGATGTAAAACCTTTTATTTAATTAGTTAATATTGACAATCAATGTAACATATATAATTATATTATAAGTTTTACGTTGTGTGAATTAAATTACTTTAGATAAAATATTGGATAATATAAACAATAAATAAAACCTTGTAAACTGTGATTTATTGCAACAACTGGTTGTCTATACAATATAATATGATGGTGTATGTGTAATAAAAAGAAAATATAGTGTTGTTTAAGAAATAGTTTTGTTAAAGAAATTGAAAATCGAAAGATTAATCATTGAGAAGAATGTTTTGAAAAATATAATAATGTGAAAAAGTATAAAGTGTTTTTTTAAAGAAGAAAATAAGTTGAAATAATAGAAAAGCACTGGTCACATGACAAAATAAAAAATATGAATACAAAATAAAAGTAAAGATACAAAAAATATGATCTATTAGTTAAGAAAAGTTATTTTTGATCAGTTTATATTCATTTATTCATCATCATTTCATCCATCCATCCACATTCACCCCTCATGTGATAATTAACCCTTATGCATTGTCCACAATTGAATTAGATTGTATGAAAAGAGTGAGATATCAACAAAGCATTTTTGATGAAGTGAAAAATAGTGTATGGAGTAAAAAGAATTTAATTTATAATAAATGGTGGAAGTGAGTCTGAACCAAGAGAAAGTGCAAGCCAAGAGCAATCTCAAATTCATATCTTAAAGCTTTAATGAAAAGTGAGAATTCCCTAACTAAAAGTATGGATGCCCAAGTTGAAAATAGGAAGAAGAGTGAATATATGGAAAGTTTGATTTAGGTAGTGGATGTTATACCAGAAGAGATTATCAAAGATGAGATGATCAAGCATAGTATAATTTTTCTTGAAAGTAAAAGATTAATATGTAAGTTTCATGGATATTGGATAATTTTTTTGAAGATTTAGATCAAATAGAAATGTGGATTGAACTCAAATTAATTTGATATTTTTTCCTAATGGTTGTTTACCTTATCACATTTTTTAGTTAGGAAACCATAAATAAATTAATGAGAATTGGCCCATGGTTTACACAAAGAGATGCCTTTTATATAAGGCCAAGGAGCAAGAATTTTTCTTCAAGTATGGGTTATGCTTTTGGGATTTCCTTATAATTTTATCAATAAGTACATTTTTAAGAATATTAGAAATATCTTAGGGTTATTTATTAAGGAGAGAATAACTACCAAGCAACAAAAACATGCTATATGAACCTGAATATGTATTGTTATGAATAGTTGAAAACCCTTGCCACATCTATTTTAAAGGCCATCATATAACAAAGATATAATGAGAAAGTGCAATGTGTAAGTTCATAAAGAATTATAAGTGTAAAGTAATATGTGAAGCAAAATTTTAAAAACAAAGATGCTAGAAGATTAAGCATCTTATTTTTTTAAGTGATGATCGAAATGATATCTTGGAATATCAAGGGCATGAATAAAACCTTAGAAAAAATGTATCATGAAATTGACAAGATGTTATAAACAACATATTTATAGTCTGCGTGGGGGCCTAGTGTGTGTGAGTGAGTGAACTTGTGTAAAAAAAATATATTTATAGTTATGAAAACCTTGCAACAAATATTTTAACCATTAGTAGTTTTGAATTTCATCTTGAAAAAATTCAAATTTTAGAAAACAATTACACTAATGAGATTTTACCTTTTAATAAAAATAATATCAAATAATTGATTAAAACATATTAATTTAAAAAATAAACACATATATTTGATAAAAATTTAATTAATTTAATAGAATATTATTTTTATTTAAATTTTTTAAATATATAATTTAATTAACTTAATTAAAATATAATCAAAACAATATTCTATTTATTTAATTTTTAAATTTTAAATAAAAACTCAAAAGTAATATACCCATGCCAAATAAGTGTCATGTACAACAAAACAATGTAATGTTCTCTTCTTTTAATGGAAGTGACACCCATGTACAACAAACATTGTAATGTTCTCTTCTTTTAATGGAAGTGACACCCATATAAACCACATATGGTTAATAAAAAAGTAGTTACATAATTTTTAAGTTGTAATATTAGGGCTATTACTTTTAATTTTCATATAAACCACATATGGTTAATAAAAAATAGTTAGATAATTTTCAAGTTGTAATATTAGGGTTATTACTTTTAATTTAGAGTATAAATCTTAAAAGGAGTATACCCATGCCAAATGAAAGTATCACACCGAAAAAATATAAAGTGACATTCATATAAACCACATATAGCTTATTAAAATATAGTTAGATAATTTCTAAGTTTTCATGTTGTTATTCTTAATTTAAAGAAAGAAATTTCAAAAATAATATACTTATCATACTAAAATATAATTAGATAAATTTTAAGTTTTAACACATTAGGCTGTTACTTATGAAATCTCAAAAATAGTATACTTATCCAAATAAAAGCCGCACTAATATGTAAGCTTATTACTATGGTAAGGAAGTTAAGTTTAAACCCTATTCAATCATAAAAATCTATGTAAACTCACTTAAAAAAGTTTAATTTTTTAGTAGCTTAGTTTTCATCATAATTGGTGGCCCTTACCCCGTATATTTCCAGAGCTAGAGGTTCCTCTCCCCGCATCTCTATTTTTGAAGGGGTCAAAGGGGAAAAGCCTAAAATTAGTAGCTTAGTTTTCATCATAACTGGTGGCCCTTACCCCGTATATTTCCAGAGCTAGAGGTTCCTCTCCCCGCATTTCTATTTTTGAAGGGGTCAAAGGGGAAAAGCCAGCAAGTGGGTTCAAAACCACATTTAATATGAGGGGATCATATCCTTTATTAAAAAATATCTGTAAATTTATTTGAAAAAGTTTTTTTAAAGGTCTAAGATTCAACACCATGAACAAAATGAAAAGACTAAGACCGAGACCAAACCCTTGTTAAAACCTCTGTAAATTAATTAAAAATAATAATTATAAAATTAAGTAATAAAAGGTAAAAAGTCTTATAATAACTTTAAAAATACACTTACTTGTGGACAGCTATAAATTATTATTTAAACTATTCAAATTCCGGGACCAAAGACACATGGTAAAACTACTTAAAACATTAATTAAAGCTTGTCTTATGTTCCTCCAAGCTAAAGCCACATTCATATAAATTTACGAAGAAATACTAAACATTCACATTCAAACAAACCAGCGTCCAAATGCTTGTCAAGTCCAAAATATTCACATTCAGACAAAACCAGAGTCCAAATACATTTGAAGTCCAGAACCCTAATTACTAGACAAATTTTTTAAAATTAAAAGAAAAATCACCATTGATTAACTCTTCCCTATCCTAAAAGTGTATCTTCTTCAAGTCTTTACATTATCATGACCTTTAATCCACCAACACTAATTCAGTCTATCACCAAATCCAAGCTTGGAAGTGAAATCCAGAAGCCTGAAATCCGACTCTATTCCAAGTGACGAACCATTTAGTACCTGCATAGACCCTAAAAACACTTACCTCGTTGTTATAAATTAGATGAATTTCAACTTTCTAATACAAATTAAGCCTGCACTCTGGGATCGATCAGACTAAGGGCGGACGGCAATAGCAGTAAAAGATTGAATAAATGTACATGGTAAATGTAAAAGTAGTTAACATGCCTCAAAAGCTAAGTTACAAATAACATGTTAAGGAAAAAAAGAAAGAAAAGAATCTAATGTCTCCAGAGAGCTTACCAGGAAGACTGGGTTAAAGCCACATATCTGAAGAGCTGACTATCATCGATGTCCCTCTCTATGAATTCTCTTTGTATGAGGTCTTCAACTCGCTTTTTTATTGCTGGGATACTAGGCCTGAACTTGTTTTGAAGTTGCTGGACACACTCTGGTATTAAGTTCCTGATGTTTAAAGTTCGTCTAGTCTTCATGATCCTGATTATGGCAGCATCAATGGCATAACGCCTCTCCTTATCAACATCCTCTATGACTTTGCTTGCCTCACTTGCAATTCGTAGGTCCACTTGTACAAGGGGTATGTCTATCTTCCTCCTTTTGTCCGAAAACTTTGAATTAAATTCAAAGTAGTCTGTCTTCTCCACCTTTGCAGTGATGGGGTTCTTATTCAGAATTTTGTACTTTGCACAAGAAACTGAATATAGCACTTTGACAAGAATTTCATCATCAGCCAAATTCAACTGAGACTTTATTTCTGAATAACTTAGCTTTTCTGGGTCATTGAAAAGCAATAGCAGAGCTGCTTGGCAAGGTGTTACCATTATCCCTATTTGCTTATTGTCAAACTGTCCTTTGAGTTTACAAATTCCCAGAGAATGTATGAGTGTAAGCCTTCTATTCTCTCTTCTTGTTTTATAGAACTGAATATAAAATTCAACACTCCGGATCACTTTGTCTGGCAGTTTAAGATCAAATGCGGTGCAGTTTTGCCAATGCCCAGATGTCAAAACAGTCATGCTGAAATCAAATTTGTTGCCCTGAAGATCCGCCGCAACTTCCGCAAAATCTTCCTTATCCGTCCTAGCCACTGCCATGTCATTGAGCATGCCTTCCATCTTAAAAGTAAAGTTGTGTCCAAACTTCTGCTTCAATTTCTCTATCACGGTTGTTTCATGATCAAGACCCCTGCTTGAGTTCATCAAAAGTCTATCTCCAAGCAATTTCCTCTGTATTTCTGAATACAAATCCTTATCATAAACATATTCAAGAAGCATTATAACCTTTTCAAGGGAACCTTCGCCATCTGCCTCCTCGCCCTTTCTCAGGATGCTATCGCAGAACATGGCGAACAATTCTGCGCTGCTCCTTTTCCCAATTTCTGTATTACAAAATGCAAGGCATTCATCATTCCACGCCTTTACGAAAAGCTTATGGTTCATAAAACAGCCAGTCACATATAGCAAGTAGTACTTGTCATACAATCCAATAACTTTCCTCAAGAAAACTTGTGCCTCCCTTGCTGTGGCACGAACCCCGCATGCTTCGTTTACTTCTTTTACACATGCTAATCCCTCGCTAGCAACATGCTCCTTGAAAATCTCAGCCATGAATTCCAATCCTTCGGATGTCCCATAAAACAATTTGTACATCCTTGAAAGATCGTCAACCTTGCGATCCTTAAGGAGGACATGGAGGCCTGAATTCTCCTTGTGGAACAGTTCCCACTTGTAATTAGATATCAGCTCTTTGTTCAATATTTTTATCAGCTTCTTTTCGCTACTGTAATGTAAACAGAGAGTACTTCTCTCCTTTTCTTCTTTCAAGCATTTCTCAACCGTGATCATATATTCCGGGCAAGAATACTCTGAAATCCATAATGCAGCCTTTTTGGAATAATATGTTTTAGAGTCCTCCAGCATGGCCGATTCGAAGTCTTTTATGTAGCAATCATTGCCAATATCTAGAAAGATATCCACGACGTTTCTCAACAAGGCCCTATCCACTTTCTCTCCATCGCGCTCTGCATTAATTAGGGCAAGTACTGCATGCTTGACATTGCTCTTTATCTCATCGTAGACCAATTTGCAGAAGTACAGTTCACCTAGCTTACACAGAGGTGTCGGAGGAGGGAGTTGAGACCATAAGACACCAAACCAGAAGAACCTATTGTGATGCATAAAAACATGAGAAAGCCAGCCATCAAGTACCTTATGATTATTTCGGCGTTTCACAAACTCCTTTAGCAAAATCTCACGTTCCTTGCTCCTCAAAGCCGGTAGAACAACCGAAGTCATGTAATCTTCAAACCACTCACTGTATCTGCGATACGTTTCCTCAGCCTTTTGATTATCGCCAGACAACTTGAATGCGGTTGAGCAAAGCATTGTCCATTCTTCCAGCCGCTCCTGTAGAGTAGCCGGTTGCTGATTTGGAGCTTCGAGGTTGTTGGTAAACTTTGTGATCCCCTCCTGTAATAAATTCCAATCCTCTGTTATCTCAGCTCTCATGCACCCGTCACTAGTTGTCATAACTTTCTTCAGATGGAAGAAGACACGCTCCACCCTCAGAATCGACACAGAAATGAGACTCTCGACTTAGAATCTACTTAGAGGTAGCTTTCAATGATATTGTTGCTACTTTTCATATATATTGATATAGGAGAAAGGGTGAAGGAAGTAGGTTCCTTGAAGTTTGTTTCCATACGGGTTCGGGGAGTTTTATAATTTAAAAAGTTGCTCACTTTGACATCGGGACTTTTTACCTTTAACACAAATCTTATTAAGTCTCACGGACAGCGTACAATGTTTTGGTTTTTTTCAAAGGTTCAAGGTTTAAACGGTAACATGAACGAATGTGTGAAGGGGTGGGTGTATGGTGGTTGTGTAAATAGCTCTTGGCTTTGCGAGGGTTATAGTTGGAAGAAGGTTGCTCAGCCCTTTCTAGTTTTCACTTGCTAAATGAAAATCCAAGGACTTACCACTATTGCCCGTCAAAAGGTAAGCACATTTTTTTTAAATGAGTTTACACAAGTTTTTATAAAGAATCATGTTCCCTTTCAATGGGGTTTTAAATTATTATGTATATGTAAATAAATTTTAAAATATTTAAAAAATGCAGTAGGCACATCTTTTTTTTAATAAGTTTACACAAGTTTTTATAAAGGACCTGTTCCCTTTCAATGGGGTTTTAAATTATTATTTATATATAAATAAATTTTAAAATATTTAAAAAATTCACAATTTTAAATAAGTTTACACAAGTTTTTATAAAGATTCCTGTTTCTTTCAATGGGTTTTAAATTATTATTTATATATAAATTTTTATTATAATATTTAAAAAATTCACAATTTTGAATGAGTTTACACAAGTTTTTATAAAGGATCATGTTCCCTTTTAATGGGGTTTTAAATTATTATTTATATATAAATAAATTTTAAAATATTTTAAAAATTCACAATTATAAATAAGTTTACACAAGTTTTTATAAAGGATCCTGTTCTCTTTCAATGGGTTTTAGATTATTATTTATATAAAAATAAATTTTATAATATTTAAAAATTTTACAGTTTTGAATAAGTTTACACAAGTTTTTATAAAGGATCCTTTTCCCTTTCAATGGAATTTTAAATTATTATTTATATATAAATAAATTTTAAAATATTTAAAAAATTCACAATAGGGCTCGAGCTCCTTTTGGAGTGGCTTGCTTGTAACTAAATTTATTGTATTTTTCAATGAGTATACACATGTTTTTATGAGGAATCATGGTCCCCTCATACTAAGTGGGGTTTGAACCCTGGACCGTTGAAAGAGAAGCCAAAGCCCTTATCATTGCAATAAACTTGCAGCTAAAAATTTGAATTTACATGGCTTTTTATGAGAGGTCCAAGTCCCCTTTCTAGTTTTCACTTGCTAAATTGAGGTCAGTTGTTCCAATCTTGATCCTTATTATGTCCCCTTCACTAGAGTAACTAGACTATAAGGTTTGAATTTAGGGAGGACATAAATATGTTTAAGTAACTAGACTATGGTTAAACAACTATATGTTAGGACTGACTAGTTTTCACTTGAGTGTTTGCTAGTTTTCACTTGCTAGATTGAGGTCCACGGTTCCAATCCTAATCCCTATCAAGTCCCCTTCACCACAGTAAATACTTACCAAGTGAAAAAACCATTATATTTATATATATATATATTAAAACAAGGGTAGCTCATATGGCCTATTGCTTGTGCATATTAAAAACTACTTTATCATTTTTTTTTACCTTTTATTAATGAGTTTAGTTAGTCTTTTATGCATCAATAATGACTTTTTAGATTGGCTCTTTATAATACTAATACTTAAGAGGTTTGATGTTTGAATCTTGTGGGGCATTCCTACAATGGCAGATAGGAGGTGGGAGGCAAAGAGGTCATAAATGTCACGCCGTAAACAATTTTTTTATTAAAAAAGTCGACATTAACAAAAATATTTAAATTTTTTAAACTAAAACAGTCGACTAACCAACCTTTGCATCTGTTTAATAAAATATTGTATAAATACATGAGCATCCATTGCAATATCCCAAAAACAATCCATAGTGCAATTGATTTCGAACTACATATGTAAATTGCAAATAGCGAGAAATTCATTCGATACTGCTTCTGTAAAGGTTTGAACAATGATATAGAGTTACATTCACCAACATTATTTAGTTGGGCAGGTGCAAAAATGTAATCTTGCAAATGGTGCCAGGTAGCATAATTAAAAATTCTTAACATCATTGAAATTAAAAATGCACACAATCGATACTAAAACCTTTGATACTACTCAAAATATTTTATATTAGAATTGACTTAGTATATATTATAGTATTAATATAAAGTATTAATTTCTAAGGTTTCATTGATTTACCAGAATGTATGATAACTATAGTATTATTATAATATTAATATTAGTATTATAGGTTGGACTATAGTATTATTAATATAATATTAATATTATATATTATAATATTATAATACTATAATATATATATTATAGTATTATATACTAGCTTAGATATAAAGATATATATCTAAAAACACCGAGAGTTATCAATCCCAAGGGGCCTATATTATAGTAAGAAATGAGATAGGCGCCTCTGTTGCAAATATGAAAAAGGTTAAGTTGTAAGAGGCTTAGAAAAATCTTTTTCTAAGCCTACGTGTGAAAACTCCCAATATTTGTCGGCAGTTTTTGTCGGCAAGTTCCCTTAACTTCTCTCCTATTTTCCCTCCTATCTTCCTCCTATATTCCCTCCTCCTTATCCCTCCGTTAATCCTTCTTTCCCCTTATCCCTCCAACTTCCTTATCCCTCCTTATCCCCTATTTCCCCTTATCTCTCCTTTGCCGACCTTTTCCCCAAACTTCCTTTCCTCTACATTATATATATATGATATTATGTAATGTCTATGGTTGATGGATGCACGAATAAATTAAAAATTATTTTTTGACCGTTGCTTTTAATATTTTTTTAATAATTAATTGATTTTGTCTCTTGCTATGTCAAACACTGGTATCAGAGCCATTGCCATGCTAGTTCGGGCACGGATCTCGAGGCACGTGACAGTCGAGGTCTGACCTATAGGGCACGGTTCTCGAGGCGGGCACATTTTTTGAGATAGGAGCAGAGGATGAGGATCACGAGCAGGCTCGACTCAGATCCTGAGGTGGTTGGATGCGACACGTGGCGGCACGAGGACACGACACGTGGCAGCAGTAGACAAGGGAATGACACAGATTTCGAGGTGTTGACTGAGTAGCACACGAATCGATGTTGATGTGGCAAAGTGTGATTGGCTGATGAGACGACACGTGGTTCGAGACAAGGTGACGTGGCGTGTGTGGCAACGTGCAATTGGACAAAATTTTGCCACGTGGCGATTCGACATTGGTCGACGTGGCAGCGAGTGTCCATTTGTGGTTGGTCGAAGCGGCAGAGTGGTTGAGGATCGACTGCCCGAAGGCAGTCGACGTTTATTGTGCGAGTTGAGGTTTAAAAACCCTTATCGCACCCATCACCGGGCGCATGTGGGATAATTCCCACTATTTTTTTTTTTTTAAACATTGCGCCGCCTGCGATTACAAAGGGGGCCGCTCTCCTTCTTTCCTCATGTCCAGGGGACGTGGTGCAACGGACGGGCTGTCCGCTAGCAGGAGGCCAGACGCGGGGTCGAATCCCGCCAGCCCCATGCGAAAAGAAAAAAAAATATATTTTTTAAAAAAATTCGTCGTCGAAGAAGTTAAAAGGGCGGACGCCCTATTGTTTTTCCATCCAGCCGTCGTGGTGTAGCGGCAAAGCACGCCGCCATGTTCAGGAAGGTCACGGGGTCGAATCCCCTGCGTGACGAAAAGTTAAAACAAATTTTTATTTAAAATTTTTATAAGGTTTTATTTTTTATTTAAAGTTTTAAAATTATTTAATAAATTTAAATTATATATTTATTTAATATTATATTTTTAATAATAAATTTAAAATATAATTTAAATAAAATATAAAAATTTATTAAATTGTTTTTAAAAAACTTTAGAAAAATTTTAAAGCCTTATTTGAAGAGATTTTTTTTGAAAAAAGAGATTTAATCTGCCCCTGAAATGTTAGATGTTCTGGTCTGAGGGGTGTTATAATGCACTTCTTTCCATTTTGAGATGAGAGACACCGGAATCCTTTGATGAAAGGGTTCACCGAACTAGTCTACACACAGTGTTTTGTCAACTTGAGAATCAGGTGATAGCTCACCTGAGAAAGCCGGATTCAGGGTACGAGGCAGATTCAAAAGACAATATCTTCGAAAAGAGGATTAAAGAATTCGAGACTGAGCAATTTGTTTCGGATGTACGATCAAGTGCCAGTTACACACTAGGTGTACCGATAGCTACATCGAGTGAGAGCTATTCTCCACGCTCTCTAGAACCTGAACCAGAAGAAGAAGAGGAAGAAGAAGAAGAAGAAGAGGAAGAAGAAGAAGAAGAAGAAGCAGCAGAAGAAGAAGACGAAGAAGAAGAAGACAAAGAAGAAGCAGCAGAAGCAGATCCAGAGGAAGTGAAACCTGAGATCATCATCATTAGCAGCAGTTTCGAAGCAGAACTTGAATGTACTAAAAAGGCGAGATTTGATTTGAATAATTAAATCTTTCAGTACTGCTTTGTATTTCTAAGTTGCCTTAATAAAGGTTTGTTTTTAGAAATGGCTGCAAACACTAGTCTACCAATCCCTGAATTTAATGGTAGTGACTATGAATACTGGTCTATTAAAATGAAAACCCTTTTTATAGGAAAAGGTCTTTGGGATGTAGTCGAAGAAGGATATACAGAACCAACTGCTGCTGAATGGGCAGCTTTCTCTAATGTTGATAAAAAGGCAAGAAAAGAAGCACAAAAGAATAATGCTTTTGCCCTTTATCACATTCATGCTGCTTTAGATAAAAGTATCTTCCCTAGGGTTGCATCTTATGTAATTGCACAAGATGCGTGGAATGCCCTAAAAGAAAGCTATAGAGGTAGTGACCAAGTGAAGCAGGTAAAAAACTACAAACTTTGAAACGAGATTTTGAGAATCTCAAGATGCAAGAGAATGAAAGAGTCGGAGATTATTGCGTACGAGTGAAAGCAGTAGTCAACAAAATGGTCACACTAGGGGAGGATATTAAGCCAGAGATGATGGTGAAGAAAGTGTTGAGAACACTTCTTCCTAAATGGAATTCTGTTGCAATAATTATTGAAGAATCCAAAGACTTAACCACATTGTCTTTTGATGCATTAACCGGTTCACTTCTCTCACATGAAGAGAGATTACAGGAAACTCCTACCACCAGCCATGGAGGAGATGACAAAGCTTTTGCCACACATGAAGGAAGAGGTAGAGGCCGTGGCGGAGGTCAACAAATAGGCAGAGGTAGGAATAATCAAAGAGGGGGAACTCCTAACAGAGGAGGATCATCCAACAGAGGTGGAAATCATAATAGAGGAGGACAACAGCAATATAGAGGGAAACAATCTGGCAAAGGAAAATGAGGAGAAAAATCAAAACAAGTTTGCTACAATTGTGGCAAACCTGGCCATTATGCTCGAGATTGTTGGTCAAAGACTTCACAAGGAAGCAGCAGCAACCAGAGCAGTTAGTTTGGGAATTTTGGAGAAGAGGAAGAGTCCTCAAATCTCTTTCTTTCTTATGTCCAAACAGAGCAAAATATGAATGATACATGGATTTTGGACACTGGGTGTTCAAATCACATGAGTGGCAAAGAAGAACTCTTTGCTAAGTTAGACTCCTCATACAAATCCAACATCCGGTTGGGAGATGACAAGTCATTGGCAGTTGAAGGCATTGGAGCCATGGAGGTTCCAACGAAAGAAGGCATCAAGCAAGTAAGTGATATCTATTACACACCTCATCTTCAACACAATCTTTTAAGTGTTGGTCAGATGCTAGAAAAGAATTATAAGTTGATTTTTGATGAGGGTAAATGCACCATTTTTGACAAGAACAATAGTAATAGAATCATTACACAAGTGCCAATGTCGAAGAATAGATTATTCCCTTTGAAGTTTGGCCAGCTAGGAGGAAATAAATTAGCAAATGTTGCAATTACCAATCCAAGTGTCCTATGGCACTTGAGATATGGTCATTTGAATTCAGCAAGTTTGAAGATGCTAACTTCATAAGCAATGGTGACTGGACTTCCCAAAATTCAAGATAGTAAGGAAGTTTGTGAAGGGTGTGCCTTGGGCAAGCATGCCAGATCAAAATTTCCTCATGGACAAGCATGGCGGGCCAACTATCCTCTTTAGTTAGTGCATTCATACATCTGTGGTCCGATGCAGACCAAGAGTCTAGGTAATCACTCTTACTTCCTACTTTTCATTGATGATTGCACAAGAATGTGTTGGATATATTTTTTGAAGCATAAGGATGAAGCATTTGCATGCTTTGTTGATTTTAAAGCAAAATTTGAAAGTGAGAGTGGATATTCTATAAAATTTCTTAGATCAGATAGAGGAGGAGAATACTCCTCTAATCAGTTTTTGAATTTTTGTAAACATCATGGCATCAAGAGGCAGTTCACAACTGCCTACACTCCACAATAGAATGGTGTAGCAGAAAGGAAAAATTGCACCATTGTGGATATGGCATGATCAATGCTTTAGACAAAGCATTTGAGTAATGCATATTGGGGAGATGCAACAAGGACTAGTGTTCACATTTTGAACAGAAGTCCTACTTCAAGTTTGAAAGGGAAGACACCTTACCAAGCCTGGTATGGTAAGAAACCAAATGTGAAGTATTTCAGAGTATTTGGTTCATTGGCATATGCTCACATTCCTAATGATCTGAGAAAGAAGTTGAATCCAAAGAGTCAGGCATGCATTTTTGTAGGATACTGTGAAAACACAAAGGGTTATAGACTCTACAATCATACAACTCGAAAGATAGTGGTTTCAAGGGATGTGATTTTTGATGAAGGGGGAGAGTGGGGTAAGCCCCAAATATTAAGTGATGTTGAAGCCACTGATATAGTTGCTCAGTAGGTGCAACCACAGCTCCCATAGAAAGGAAAGCAGTCTCCTCCCACACATCCTCCAAGTCCATATTCTGATTCAACTTCTTCACCAAGTCCTTCTCCACAGCGATCAGTAAGCTCCTCACCAATGGATATTGATGTTCCATCCAAAGGTAATAGAACTTTACAGTATCATCCATCATCTCAAATGTTGGATAAAATTTTTTCAAGAAGATATACTAGGAGTCAAGCTAGTGAAATGGAATCTGTTTTACACAGATTAGAAAGTATGCACTTGTATAGTGATGATGAATCCCAGCAAGAACCTAGGGGAGATCAAGTTATCTATGCTTTTTTAACTAGTGCACAGCTTGAACCTTCAAGTTATGAGAAGGCATGTACTCAAAAGATTTGGCAAGATGCCATGAAAGAGGAGATAACCTCTATAAAAAACAACGATACTTGGGAGCTTGTGAAGCTTTCGAAAGGAAAGAAATGTGTTGGCTGTAAATGGATATTCAAGACCAAATTTAATGCTGATGGAAGCATTAAGAAGCACAAGGCAAGATTAGTAGCAAAGGGTTTTACTTAGAAATATGGAATAGATTATGAAGAAACTTTTTCTCCTGTAGCCAGACAGGAGACAATCAAAACAGTTCTTGCTTTAGCTGCACACAAAGGATGGAAAGTCCAACACATGGATGTCAAGAGTGCATTTCTCAATGGTTACTTGACAGAAGAAGTGTACGTTGAGCAACCACAGGGATTTGAAGTGCAAGGTAAGGAACACCTTGTTTACAGATTGAAGAAGGCACTCTATGGCCTCAAACAGGCACCAAGAGCTTGGTACTCACGCATTGATGGGTACTTCAAAGATTATGGGTTCACCAGGAGCAAAAATGAACCCACACTCTACTACCTAAAGCAAGGTAATGACATCCTCATAGTTTGTTTGTATGTGGATGATCTCATTTTTATGGGTAGTAATGAAAAAATGAATAAGGAGTTCAAACACTCCATGATGACGCAGTTTGAGATGAAGGATCTTGGCTTAATGCACTATTACCTTGGAATGGAAGTTCATCAGTCAGATACAGGGATCTTCATCTGTCAACATAAGTATGCTCAGGATATGATCAAGAAGTTTGCTATGGAGCATTGCAAACCAGTTGCAACTCTATTTTGACATGGAATCCAATTAAGCAAAGATGATGGAGCACCAAAAGTTGATGTGACCACTTTCAAAAGCATGGTTGGGAGTTTGATGTTTCTCGCCAACACCAGACCAGATATTCAGTATGATGTATCTCTTGTTTCAAGATTTATGTCTAACCCCTCTGAGCTGCATTTGCAGGCAACTAAAAGAATTTTGAGATATGTGAAAGGTACATTGGATTTTGGAATCCAGTATCATAAATGTAACACTATCAAGCTTGTAGGCTTCAATGATAGTGATTGGGGTAGCAATATTGATGACAGGAAGTCAACATCAGGAAACTATTTTAGTCTTGGATCAGGACTAATAACTTGGAGTTCAAAAAAGCAGATAGTAGTAGCGCTATCTTCAACAGAAGCAGAGTATATAGCAGTTACTTATGCAAGTACTTAAGCCTTATGGCTAAGGAAAGTACTAGAAGAGATTGGAGAACAGCAAAGTGGTCCGACAAGAATCTACTGAGACAACATCAGTGCCATTAAGTTGGCATATAATCCTGTCCACCATAGCAGAACGAAACATTTTGATATGAAGTATCACTTCATCAGAGATATGGTGGAACATGAAATTGTTGAGCTTCAATACTATCACACTTTGGAGAATGTTGCAGACATCTTCACCAAGGCGATGACTAAAGCTCAATTTGTAAAGCTGAGAGATTGTGTAGTCAGTCCTCTCAACTTTAAGGGGGAGAATGTTGCAAATATGAAAAAGGTTAAGTTGTAAGAGGCTTAGAAAAATCTTTTTCTAAGCCTACGTGTGAAAACTCCCAATATTTGTCGGTAGTTTTTGTCGGCAAGTTCCCTTAACTTCTCTCCTATTTTCCCTCCTATCTTCCTCCTATATTCCCTCCTCCTTATCCCTCCGTTAATCCTTCTTTCACCTTATCCCTCCAACTTCCTTATCCCTCCTTATCCCCTATTTCCCCTTATCTCTCCTTTGTCGACCTTTTCCCCAAACTTCCTTTCCTCTACATTATATATATATGATATTATGTAATGTCTATGGTTGATGGATGCACGAATAAATGAAAAATTATTTTTTGACCGCTGCTTTTAATATCTTTTTAATAATTAATTGAGTTTGTCTCTTGCTGCGTCAAACAGCCTCCACATTGATAACTCTCCACGTTTTTTTAAATATATATCCTTTATATCTAAACTAGTATATAATCCTATAATATATATATTATAGTATTATAATATTATACTAGTAATATTTTACCTTTTAATAAAAATGATATCAAATAATTGATTAAAAAAAAAATTAATTTAAAGAAGAAACATATATCTTTGATAAAAAATTAATTAACTTAATATAATATTATTTTAATTTAAATTATTTAAATATATAATTTAATTAACTTAATTAAAATATAATAAAAATAATATTTTATTTATTTAAATGAAAACTCAAAAGTATTGAAAACCCAAATAATATTTTATTAGTAATACAAATAAAAGACTTTATCTCTTGTTAATCCCTCCTCTAAGCAAATTCATGCTCTAAGTTCTTTATCCAATATTCTTAGAGTTCATCTCCTAAACCCTAACTCGTTAGTTGGTTCCCCTTTTTGGAAGGTGGGTAATAAGGGTCTTTTCATGGTTAAACCTACTTACTTTCTTTAGTTTGATGAGGAAGAGGATTGGTTTCCAACCAGTAAGATATGGTTCAAACACATCATACCTAAATTTAATTTCTTCTTTTGGTTAGCCACCCAAAACAAAATATTTACTATTGAAAACCTTGATAAAATATGTCTGCCCATTTTGAATAGGTGGTATCTTTGTGAAGCTACTTGGGATAATGCTAATCATTTATTTATTGATTGTTCATTATTCTTAGAAGATATCCACATTCTCATCAAATTCAATGTTACCTGGGTCATGCCTAATTACATTCTAGACCTGTGTTTGCAATGGATTGCCCCCTTTTGGAATCTTTTACATAAAATTTATTGGTATTTATGATTATATTATTTTATTTGAGGTATTTGGAATGAAAGAACCAACAAAGCCTTCAAAATTTTTGAAAAGGATCCCTTATACGTGGAAGCTAAAATTTTCAAGTCACTAAAATAAAAAGTTTCCATAATCCTTATCAAAGATGAAAAATTATCCCATAGCAAAGGTAAGATAAATTTGAAAGGTATTTGCAGTCTTACCACTTTCAATCCTAGATATATTGTCAAATGGAAACCACCACCTCAGGGTTGGATAAAACTAAACTTTGATGGGGTGGCTATAGGTAACCCAAGCACCACAAGGGTTGGAGGATCCATCAAGGATGACAAAGGGGTTATTATTTTAACCTTTGCTAACTTCTTAGGTGCTTAGTCCAATTTTTTTTATCGAAGCTTGTATGGTTTATCAAGGGGTCATGCTCCTAGAAAGGTTGAATGCAAAGAATATAGTGATCAAAGGTGACTCTATTTTCATCATTAATATTTCTAAAGGAAAACATTCCCCCCGCTGGTCCATTGTGTATTTAATAGAATATATTTACCATTGCACTAATAATTTGGAAGGTTTTGAATTCAACAAAACCTTTAGAGAAGGAAATAAGGAAGCTAATTCATTGGCCAACTAGGGTATTCAATCAAAATGCTCTTCAAATCTAGATAAATGATTTTACTTCCTTTTTAACTTAGTGTATTTTGGTTTAACATTTTGGTCTCTTTTTGTCCCTAGTTGATAAGGTGCTCCCTCTTACTTTTTTATGAGGGAATTTTCGTTGTTCTACATATTTGTGATTTTTTTATTGATCATTTTTCATAGAAGTAGCCTACACTAATCCCTGAAGCTCATATTGACAACTAATTATTACAAAAAAAAGTGAAAAGTTTGATTAATTTATGCTAACCATGTTTTATTGTTGTTAGGTTAATGTGTTCAACATATTACTAAAAATATTTTGAAAAAAAATAGGTAATATTTTCCATGGCCTATGAGAAGAACCCTAGACGTGATGGTTTTCCTGTAGTTTTTTACCAAAAATTTATGGAAATTATGGGGAAGTGGATATATAATATTATGGATGAAATTCAAAATACCCTTCATATTCCTAGTAGCATCAATTCCACCTTTCTAGTTCTGATTCCTAAATTTGTAGGAGCTAATTCCTTCAATAATTTTAGGCCCATAAGTTTGTGTAATCCTCTATAAAATATTGGTTAAAGTTATAGCCAATAGAATGAAGGCCATTCTTCCTCATATTATTGATCCATGCCAAGGAACTTTTGATAAAGGGAGGAAAATCTTGGATGATGTGATTACTATTCATGAAGTTCTTCACTTCATAGATAAAAGTGACAAAGATGGATTTTTGTCAAAATTAGACATGAACAAGGCATTTGTTTCAAGTTATAGGAAAATTCGACTTTCATCCTTATTAGATAGACATCATAAAAGAATTTCTATGCTTAATTATGAAATCCTAATTAATGGTTCTCTAGCAACTTATTTCGGAAAAAACTATATGCTTATTTATTTCTTATTATTGTAGCCAATTCTAAGGGGTTAGTTTTAGAATTAAAGCCTACCTTCTCTTGCATTCCCATAACCCACAAAAAATTTGTGGATGATACTCTTCTTGCTTCAATATCCTCTATTCTGAGAGTGAAAGAGATTAAGTTTATTCTATCTTCTTATGAGGTTGGTTTTGAATAGAAGATAAATTTCAATAAGAGAAAGGTATTTTTTTTAGTATTCGCCTAAAAATGCAGGTAAAAATCATGAAAATATTTGAATGGTCCTTTGGGAAATTCCCTTCCATTTATCTAGGTTTATCACTTTTTAGTGACAGGTTACAGGATTCTTCTTGGCTTCATGTGGTTAAGAGGGTCAGGATAAAGTTGGCAAGTTGGAAATATACCATCGTAAACCAAGTTGGTAAGGCATAAATCATTATATACACCCTCCAAAGTATCTCAATCTTATTTTTATCACTATTCAAGATGCCAAAAAAAATACTAAAATATTGATAGTATTCAAAATGCCCTTCTTTGGATAGGCATGGAAGAAAATATAGAACTCCCTTGGTGGATTGGAAGCAAGTTTATTCCAAGAAGAGCAAGGGTGGATTAGGTCTCGAGAAGCTAAAACAAATGAATTTGGACCTTATTGCAAAACTAAGTTGAATTTTTTTCAAAATGGATGAAGCTATATGGGTAGATATTTTAACAACTAAATATCTTGACATAGATGGTTATTTCCTCGATTTTTAGGCCTAACCAAACAACTATTTTTTTGGAAATACCTTCTTCATTCTAGGTTTATTATTCAAAAGGCTTGTTATGGAATATTGGTGATGGTAGAAAAGATAAATTTTACAAACATTGTTATGGAATATTGGGGTTGGCTCCCCACTATTTTGGCTAATTTAAATTAAACTAATACAAATAAAGTAAATATAAGGGGAAAAAATTACAAGGAGTAAGATAAGTGTGATTGAAAATACCATAATAAAACCATAGTGAGATTAGTATGAACCAATATAAATATTGGGATTTGATCAAATAAGTTTAGTGCGATCAAATCCATGTTAACCGTAGCAAAAGAAATGACTAAGAAAAAATGAGGGTAGAGCCATAAGCATCATACAACCATGAATCAAGAGGTCAAAATATATATTTTCTCCATAAAGTTTATACACAAATTTTCTATTAATTATTGTTTGATATCAAATGTACAATCATGCAACACAAATATTAAATCTCTTTTAAGGAGATTTTCCAATAACCAATAAAACATGTTGATCTTCAACATTAAGTTCTTAATCCAGATTAAATTTATTGGCAAATGACCAACCATATCAGAACACAATAGCTAGTTTGCTAACTTGATTGTGTAGGAACCCTCGCTGTCCCCACCCCATACCAGCCGATCATCTACATATTCTTGATACACCATAATCAGCCTCAACTCCTTTAATAGAGATCTCCACAGAAATATGTTTGAATCATCCTTTAATATCAGGAGGGGATTGAACCAATATTTTCTACCATTACAAATTACAAAAAAAATTTCCACCTTTTGAAGGCCACCGATTCAAAAATGCTGAATTAAATCCCCAAACATTTGTTCTTCAATAAGCGGCTAATCTCTAATCAATTGGTGTTACCAAAAATTCACTATCTTACCATCACCAATTATTCATATACAATTGGAATTAAGAAAATTGTGGGACTTAATAAGACTATTGCAAAGCGTTGACCCCCCACTTGGGAGAAAATCTGGTTAAAAAAAATTATATTTGGCCTTCAAAATACTGCACCACAGGAGGTTGATTTTAGAAGCCAACTTCCATTCAAGCTTAGCTACCAATACCTTATTCATCATAGCAGCATTCTTCAAGTTCAAACCACCTTCCTTATTTCTTCTACACACCTACTCCCAAGAGACAAGATGAAATTTCCCTTTCATCTCTGGACCAGCCCACAAAAAAGCTTTAAAAATACTATCAAGCTTTGCTACCACCTTGCCATGGAAATGGAAAAGAGACAAAAAATAAATCAGGATGTTGTGCAAAGTACTTTGGACCAACACAACTTTCCCTGCCTGACTAAGGAGGGTCCCTTTCCAAGAGGCCAATTTTCTTTGGAATATTTCAACCACCAATGTCCAAAGCGATTCCTTCATACAACCAACAAAAATAGGGAGACCCAAATAGGCAGCTAGCAGAGTTGATATCTTGCAAGTCAAAATATTAGCAAACTTTCTCTATCGAGTCTTTGGGGTATTAAAAAAAATATATTACTTTTCTCAAAGCTAATTTACTACCCAACCACCTTCTCATAGCAGTCTAAGAGAGACTTGATGTCCCTAGCATGGATCACTAAAGCAACACAAGAAAGAAAAGTATCGTCAACAAATTGCTAATGGGAAATTGGAGGGTAAGGTAAATCCGGATAAATACCGAATTCACTACTTATTCTAGACATTGATATCCCAAGAGCTTGTGCCATCAAAATGAACAAGAAGGGGGATAATGGATCTCCTTTCCGAATACCATGATTGGACTAAACCCTATCGGAGATCCATTTATAAGGATTGAAAACCAGATCATGGAGACACAAGCCTCAACCAATCCAATCCATGAGTCATCAAAGTCAAAAAAGTTCAAAACATTGAGCAAAAAGGACCATAAAATCCTGTCATAAGCTTTTTTAATATCCATATTTAAGAAAAAAGTTGCATTGACACTTTTCTTAACAGAGTGTAAAAGCTCATGAATAACAATTGCACCATCCAAGATCTGTCTCCCAAGAATGAATGCACTTTGAGCATTATCAATAAGAATTGGTATAATCGGATTGAACCTATTAACCATGACTTTACTATAGATAATTTCATAATAAAATAAAATATGATAATATAAATTATTATAACCAATCTTAAATCACTATTGTTTCTAAAAACATGTCGTAAAAAGCAATCAACAATTCAAAAAAATTATTTTTCTTAATCTTTGTGTAACCTTTACTTATATATATTTTGCATTCATATCAAATATAGTATAAAATATATTTAATACAATATAAAACTATATATAGAATGTAATTATATAAATCTCTATAAGTTGTAAGCTTACTGTAGTGGTAACGGCTTTGGCTTCTCTTTGGGAGCTTTAAGGTTCAAACCCTACAAGGTTTTAGGAGACTAAGATCCCTCATAAAAACCTGTGTAAACTCATTAAAACTGCAAGCTTATTGTATTAGTAAAGGCTTTGGCCTTAGCCTCTCTTTGAAAGATCTAAAATTCAAACCTCATAAGGGAATTGGGACCCTGTATAAAAGCTTATTGAAAAAATTATATAAATATTTATAATATGATAAATAATTTTATAATATAATTTAACTCATTTTTATTTATTTTTATTTTATTTAAAATATATTTTTTAATAAGTTCAAAATTTGAAAACACATAAGGCTACATTTTCTATAAAGTGAACTTAAGTATTTCTTAAAACAATCCAATACTTTTTACTATTGTAATATCACATAAATGATACTTTACTTTCTAATATAAAATTTTAAATGAAAGAGAATAATTGAGAGATGTGTCCAGTTCAATGTTCTTGGTGCTCCTCAAGGTATCTTTGGTGAGGCTGGAGCTTTATAGTGGGCTTTAGCCCATGTTAATTTTTGGAGAAAGAAAGAAATAACTAGGTTAATTACATGTTTCTTTTGACTGAATAGAATAACTGTGAATAGAACTGAAAGGGTAGCTTTGGAAGTAAATTTCCATTGAATTATCAGTACCATCAACAATACAGGCCGATGGCAGGTGGCAATGATTTAAGGAATAAATAGTTAAAATCAAAGATAATTTAAATATGCATACAAAAATAAGCTAATCAGTGGCAAGCAAGTTGGCCAAACAAGCCTTTGAAAAAAATAATCGATATAATTTACTTAGAGATGAGGAGGAAGTTTGACCACCCCAAATTCTAACCAATGTCAGACAACACACTAGTAGATGCATTTCAAGTAACTCAAAACCTGCCTAAAAGAAAATAAAAAAGAAATCATCCTAATATAGCATCCAACCATTAATATAAGTAGCAGTGGAACTAAATCATAGTAAATAATCAAGTCCTTAGTAGGAGGAAAATAGAGGAATTACAACACTCGTCTTGCAATGTTTCTACTTATTATTCTATGACCTCATGCTATTTTCACATGCCACAGGTTAGAACCAAGTAATATAAGGTCAAATATTTTCTTTTCCCTTGACCATAGCTCTTTCTTATTGTAACAGTCTCAAATTTTGATGGCAATAGAATAAGAATACTATGCATGCAGGGAAACAGTTTCAAATTTTGATGGTAATAGAATAAGAATACTATGCATGCAGGGAAACAGTTTCAAATTTTTATGGTAATAGAATAAGAATACTATGCATGTAGCGGTTGGTTTCCCAGTTTCAAATAAGGTTCTTTATTATTTGGAAGAAGGAAAAGAAAGCATTATGGGCATAATGACCCCAAGCAGAGCAGTAAATCAAAATGCAAAGTCATTGTTAGTAGGGCAAGACAAGGCTCTTCTGGATAATCTCACCACAACGCATACAATTAATGTAAATTCTATAATTCAAGTAAATATATTATTTTTTACTAAGAAGAATTCATTGTTCATATACAATGATTGTTATATTGGGCAAGATAAAAGAATTACATCAGTGAAGCCAAGGAGACAACATAATGACTAAGCAAAATATGGCGAATGTATAAGACAATTAATTATAACCATAAGAACCATACTCTGTTATTAGACATCACAAAACATATTTATTTATTATTCATCATGGAAACTCTTGATTTTTGAAATTAGACCAACTAACCTTCGATACTTACTTTTCTCAAAGCTAATTTACTATCCAACTGCCTTCTCATAGCATTCTAAGAGAGACTTGATGTCCCTAGCATGAATAACTAAAGAAGCACAAGAAAAAAGAGTATCGTCAGCAAATTGCTAATGGGAAATCAGAGGATAAGGTAAAGCTGAATGAATTCCAAACTCTCTATTTATTATAGAGATTGATCTCCCAAGATCTTGTGCCATCAAAATGAACAAGAAGGGAGATAATGGATCTCCTTGTTGAATACCATGATTGGAATTGAAAAACCCTATCAGAGATCCGTGAAAACCAGATCATGGAGACACAAGCTTCAACCAATCCAATACATGAGTCATCAAAGCCAAAAATTTTCAAAATAGTGAGCAAAAAGGACCACAAAATCCTGTCTTAAGCTTTGTTAATATCCATGTTTAAGAAAAAAACCGCTCTGTCACATTTCATAACAGAGTGCAAAAGCTCATAAATAACAATTGCACCATCCAAGATCTGTCTCCTAAGAATGAATGCATTTTGAGCATTATCAATCAGAATTGGGAGAATTGGCTTCAACTTATTAACCATGACTTTACTATAGATAATTTCATAATAAAATAAAATGTGATAATATAAATTATTATAACCAATCTTAAATCACTATTGTTTCTAAAAACATGTCCTAAAAAGCAATAAACAAGTCAAACAAATTATTTTTCTTAATATTTGTGTAACCTTTATCTATATATATATATATATATATATATATATATATTTTGCATTCATATCAAATATAGTATAAAATATATTTAATACAATATACAACTATATAGAATGTAATTATATAAATCTCTATAAGTTGTAAGCTTATTGTGGTGGTAACGGCTTTGGCTTATTTTTGGGAGTTGTAAGGTTCAAACCCTACTCAGTTTTAGGAAACTAAGATCCCTCGTAAAAACCTTTGTAAACTGATTAAAACTGCAAGCTTGTTGTAGTAGTAAAGGCTTTGTCCTTAGCCTTTCTTTGAAAGATCTAAAATTCAAACCTCGTAAAGGGATTGGGACCCTGTATAAAATCTTGTTGAAAAAATTATATAAATATTTATATTATAATAAATAATTTTATAATATAATTTAATTCATTTTTATTTTGTTTATTTTTCTTTTAAATATATTTTTTAATAAGTTGAAAATTTGAACATATAAAGCGATCTTTTATGTAAAATGAACTTGAGTCTTTCTTAAAACAATTTAATACTTTTTACTCTTATAATATCACATAAATGATACTTTACTTTCTAATTTAAAATTTTAAATGAAAGAAAAGAATTAAGATATGTGTCTAGTTCAATGTTCTTGGGGCTCCTCAAGGTATCTTTTGTGAGGCTGGAGCTTTAGAGTGGGCTTTAGCCCATGTTAATATTTGGAAGGAAATTTCCACTAAATTATTAGTACCATCAACAATACAGGCCGGTGGCAAAGATTTAAGGAATAAATAGTTAAAATCAAAGATAATTTAAATAATTTTTTTCACGTTAATCAGTGGCAGGCAAGTTGGCCAAACAAGTCTTTGAAAAAAATAGTTGACATAATTTCACATGCCACAGGTTAGAACTAAGTAATAGAAGGTCAAAGATTTTCTTTTCCCTTGACTATAGCTCTTTCTTATTATAACAGTCTCAAATTTTGATGGCAGTAGAATAAGAATACAATGCATGTAGCGGTTGGTTTCCCAGTTTCAAATAAGGTTCTTTATTATTTGGAATAAGGAAAAGAAAGCATTATGGGCATAATGACGCCAAGAAAAACCAAACAGAGCAGTAAATCAATATGCAAAGTCATTGTTAATAGGGCAAGACAAGGCTCTTCTGGATTATCTCACCACAACGTATACAATTAATGTAAATTCTGTAATTCAAAGTAAATATATTATTTTTTACTAAGAAGAATTGATTGTTCATATACAATGATTTTCACATTGGGCAAGATAAAAGAATTGCAGTGAAGCCAAGGAGACAACATAATAACTAAGCAAACTATGGCGAATGTATAAGACAATTAATTATAACCATAAGAACCATACTCTGTTATTAGATATCAAAAACATATTTATTTATTATTCATCATGAAAACTCATGATTTTTGAAATTAGACCAACCAACCTTTGGTACTTATCTTATGTGTTTAGGAATTGTATAGGTATGAGCAGACATTTTAATACTACACCATAACATAATTAATGCAGACAAACGGTCTAAAGTTGAAACAATGTCCGGAAGAAAAGGATATCACGATTCTACGCAATACTATATCCAAGTCATATTTACGAAAGAAGAGACTCTTGAACCTTTTATTTTTTATTTACCTTTTCTTCAAGTTTATATTAATAAACATTGTAACATATTATGTCTTGTGAATTAAATTGCTTTAAATTTATTATGGACAAGAAATTGGAGTAGATTGTATGAAAAGAGTGAGATATCATCAAAGCATTTGTGATGAAGTGCAAAATAGTGTATGGAGTAAATAAGAGACAATTAAGTTAGAATAAACAGTGGAAGTGAATCCAAACCAAAAGAAAGTGCAAGCCAAGAGCAATCTCAAATTCATATTTGAAAGCTCTAATGAAAAGTGAGAATGTCCTAACTAAAAGTATGGACACCCAAGTTGGAAATAAGAGGAAGAGTGAATATATAGTAAGTTTGATCTAGGTAGTAGATGTTATACCAGAAGAGATTATCAAAGATGAGATGATCAAGCATAATATAAATGTTCTTGAAAGTAAAAGGTTAATGAAGATTTAGATATGTAGAAGTGTGGATTAAACTCAAATTAATTTGTTCCTAAGTATTGTTTACTTTATCATATTTTCTAGTTAAGAAACCATAAATAAATCAATAGGAGTCTACCCATGGTTTACACAAAGAGATGTCTTTTATATAAGACCAAGGAGTAAGAATTTTTCTTGGAATGTGGGTTATGCTTTTGGAATTTCTTTATAAGTTTATCAATAAGTATATTTTGAAGAATATTAGAAATATCTTAGGTAATTTATCAAGGAGAGAATAAATAATAAGGAGCAAAATCATGCTATGTGTACCTAAATATGTGTTGTTATGGATATTTCAAAACCTTTGCCACATATATTGCAAAGGGCACCATATGAAAAGGATATAATGAGAAAGTAGAATGTGCAAGTTCATAAAGAATTGCAGGTGTAAAGGAATATGCCGAGAAAAATTCTAAAAGCAAAGATGTTAGAAGATTACATATATTTATTTTTAAAGTAATGATGGGAATGATATTTTTGAATATCAAAGGCATGAATAAGACATTAAAAAAATGTATCATAAAATTGACAAGTTGATATAGACAACAAATATTTTAGCCATTTTAGTTTTGAATTTCATCTCGAAAAAATTCAAATTGTAGAAGGCAATTCTATGAATGAGGTTTTACATTTTAATAAAAATGATGATATTAAATATCATTTTTATGAAAACATAGTACTTTGAAGAAAAGACACATATCTTTAATAAAAAAGTAAATGAAAAACATGTTTGAAAAATGTAAGCTTTATATGATTTAATTAACTAAATAGAAATAAACAATCTTATGTTATCTTATTTTAATGGAAGTGACACCCGTATAAACTACATATAACTTCCTAAAAAATAGTTAGATAATTTTTAAGTTTTAATATTAAGCTAATACTCTTAATTTAGAGTATGAAAACTCAAAAATAATATATTCAATGTAATATTTTTTTCTTTTAATAAAAATAACACTTACATATGTATATGTCTTACTTTACAATCTTATTAACTTCTCTTGGTCACTGATGGACATTAATACAAATTCAAATTCAAATTCATTCATATAATTTACCAAAAAAAAATAATTAAATAATATTTAAATATTAACATTATGATATTGTTTATTTATTTTTGAAAAAGCTATTACTCTTCCTTTAGAGTATCTACCCATGCCAAATAAAAGTATCACGTACACCAAGCAATGTAATGTTCTCTTAACGGAAGTGCATATAAACCATATATAGTTTATTACAATATAGTTAGTTAATTTTTATGTTTTAACTAGGATGTACATTAAGTTATTATTATGTTAAGGGTTTTTGTTTTTTAAGAGGTTTAAGTCCATTCAATCATAAAATTTTATGCAACTTATTTAAAAAAAAAAACTTTTATTTAAAAGTTCAAATTCAAAACCACATTTAATATAAATTGATTATACCTCTCATAAAAACCTTTATTAACTTTTTTAAAATAATATTTTTAAATTTTTAAAGGTTCAAAACCACAGATAATATGAAAAAAAAAAACCTGTAATGAGTGTAAAAGGTCTTATACAATACACTTATACAATACAAAATAAAAGTAAAGATACAAAAATATGATCTATTAGTCCAGAAAAATTATTTATAGTTTATATTCATGTCTTCATCATCAGTTCATGCATCCCTTCATGTGGATTATCTATCCCTATGCATTGTTCACAATTGGATTAGATTGTATGAAAAGAGTGAGATATCAACAAAGCATTTGTGATGAAGTGCAAAATAGTGTATGAAGTAAATAAGAGATAATTAAGTTAGAATAAATAGTGGAAATGAGTCTGAACCAAGAGAAAGTGCAAGCCAAGAACAATCTCAAATTCATATTTGAAATCTCTAATGGAAAATGATGAGAATGTCCTAACTAAAATTATGGACACCCAAGTTGAAAATAAGAGGAAGAGTGAATATATAGCAAGTTTTATCTAGGTAGTAGATGTTATACCATAAGAGATTATCAAATATGAAATGATCAAGCATAATATAAATGTTCTTGAAAGTAAAAGGTTAATGAATATTTAGATAAGTAGAAGTTTTGTTCCTAAAGATTGTTTACTTTATCATGTTTTCTAGTTATGAAACCATAAATAAATTAATAAGAGTCTACCCATGGATTACACAAAGAAATGCCTTTTATATAAGACCAAGGAGTAAGAAATTTTCTTCAAATGTGGGTTATGCTTTTGGGATTTCCTTATAAGTTTATCAATAAATATATTTTGAAGAATATTAGAAATACCTTAGGTAATTTATCGAGTAAAGAATAAATACTAAGGAGCAAAATCATGTTTTGTGTACCTAAAAATGTGATGTTATGGATATTTCAAAACCTTTGCCACATCTATTGCAAAGGGCACCATATGAAAAAGATATAATGAAAAAGTAGAATGTGCAAGTTCATAAAGAATTGCAGGTGTAAAGGAATATGTGGAGGAAAATTCTAAAAGCAAAGATGTTAGAAGATTACATATCTTTATTTTTAAGTAATGATGGGAATGATATTTTTGAATATCAAGGGCATGAATAAGAAATTAAAAAAATGTATCATAAAAATGAGAAGTTGTTATAGACAACATATTTATAGTTATGGAAACCTTACAACAAATATTTTAGCCATTAGTAGTTTTGAATTTCATCCAAAAAAAATTCAAATTGTAGAAGACAAGTCTATGAATGGGGTTTTACCTTTTAATAAAAATGATGATATTAAATATCATTTTTATGAAAACATAGTACTTTGAAGAAAAAACACATATCTTTAGTAAAAAAGTAAATGAAAAACATCTTTCAAAAATGTAAGCTTTATATGATTTAATTAACTAAATAGAAATAAACAATCTTATGTTATCTTCTAATGAAAGAACACCAAAAAAAAAAACAAAAAAAAAAATTTTATTTAAAAAAAAAAAAAAAAAAAAAAAAAAAAAAAATTAATTTTTTAAAAAAAAAAAAAAAAAAAAAAAAAAAAAAAAAAAAAAAAAAAAAAAAAAAAAAACAAAAAAAAAAAAAAAAAAATAAACCAAAAACCATTAATTCACTCTTCCTATCCTAAAAGTGTATCTTCTACGACCTTTAATCCACCAAAACTAATTCACTCTATCACCAAATCCAAGCTTGGAAGTGCGATCCAGAAGGTTGACATCAGACTCTATACCAAGTGACGAACCATTTAGTACCTGCATAGACCCTCGTTGTTATAAATGATATGAATTTCAACTTTCTAATATAAATTATATTAGCCTGCACTCTGTGATCGATCAGTGTGACTAAGGGCGGACGGCAATAGCAGTAAAAGATTGAATAAATGTACATGATAAACGTAAAAGTAGTTGACATGCCTCAAAAGCTAAGTTACAAATAACATGTTAAGGAAAAAAAGGAAGAAAATAATCTAATGTCTCCAGAGAGCTTACCAGGACGACTGGGTTCAAGCCACATATCTGAAGAGCTGACTATCATCGATGTCCCTCTCTATGAATTCTCTTTGTATGAGGTCTTCAACTCGCTTTTTAATTGCTGGGATACTAGGCCTGAACCTATTTTTAAGTTGCTGGACACACTCTTCTATTAAGTTGCTGAAGTTTAAAGTTTGTGTAGTTTTCATGATCCATACTATGGCAGCATCAATGGCGTAAAGCCTCTCCTTATCAACATCCTCCATGACTTTCCTTGCCTCACTTGCAATTCGTAGGTCCACTTGTACAAGCGGTATGTCTATCTTCTTCCTTTTGTTTGAAAACTTTGAATTAAATTCAAAGTAGTCTGTCTTCTCCACCTTTGCAGTGATGGGGTTCTTATTCAGAATTTTGTACTTTGCACAAGAAACTGAATATAGCACTTTGACAACAATTTCATCATCAGCCAAATTCTAATGAGACTTGATTTCTGAATAAGTTAGCTTGTCTGAGTCATTGAAAAGCAATAACAGAGCTGCTTGGCAAGGTGTTACCACTATCTCTATTTGCTTACTATCAAACTGTCCTTTGAGTTTACAAATCCCCAAAGAATGTATCATTGAAAGCCTTCTATTCTCTCTTCTTGTTTTATAGAATTGAATATAAAAGTCAACATTCCTGATCACTTCGTCTGGCAGTTTAAGATCAAATACGGTGCAGTTTTGCCAATGCGCGGATGTCAAAACAGTCATGCTGAAATCAAATTTGCCATGTGCATGGCCTTTTCCCTGAAGGTCCGCAGCAATCTTCGCAAAATCTCCGTTATCCGTCCTAGCCACTGCTATGTCATTGAGCATGCCTTCCATCCTAAAAGTAAAGTTGTGTCCAAACTTCTGCTTCAATTTCTCTATCACGGTTGCCTCATGATCAAGACTCCTGCTTGAGTCCATCAAAAGTCTATCTCCAAGCAATTTCCTGTACATTTCTGAAAACGAAACCTTATCATAAATATTTACAAGAAGCATTACAACCCTTTCAAGGGCACCTAAGCCATCTGCATCCCCGTCTTTTCTCAGGACGCTATCACAGAACATGGCGAACAATTTTGCGCTGCTCCTTTTCCCAATTTGTTTATTACAAAATGCAAGGCATGCCTCATTCCACGCCTTTTGGAAAAGCTCATGGTTCATAAAACAGCCAGTCACATATAACAAGTAGTACTTGTCATACAATCCAATAACTTTCCTCAAGAAATCTTGTGCCTCCCTTGCTGTGGCACGAACCCGGCATGCTTCGTCTACTTCATTTACACATGCCAATCCCTCCCTAGCAACATGCTCCTTGAAAATCTCAGCCATGAGTTCCAGTCCTTCGGATGTCCAATACAACAATCTGTACATCCTTGAAAGATCGTCCACCTTGCCATCCTTAAGCAGGACATGGAGGCCTGAATGCTCCTTTTGGAAAAGTTCCCACTTGTAATTAGATATCAGCTCTTTGTTCAATATTTTTATCAGCTTCTCTTTGGTACTGTAATGTAAACAGAGAGTAGCTCTCTCGTTTTCTTCTTTAAAGCATTTCTCAACCCTGATCATATATTCCAGGCAAGAATACTCTGAAATCCATAATGCAGCCTTTTTGGAATAATATGTTTTAGAGTCCTCTAGCATGGCCGATTCAAAGTCTTTGTAGCAATCATTGCCAATATCTAGAAAGATATCCACAACGTTTGTCAACAAGGCCCTATCCACTTTCTTTCCATCGCGCTCTGCATTAATTAGCGCAAGTACTGCATGCTTGACATTGCTCTTTATCTCATCGTAGACCAATTTGCAGAAGTACAGTTCACCTAGCTTACACAGAGGTGTCGGAGGAGGGTTTTGGGACAATTTGACACCATAGCAGAAGAAACTATTGTAATACATAAAAACATGAGAAAGCCAGCCATCAAGTACCTTATGATTATTTCTGCGTTTCACAAACTCCTTCAGCAAAAGCTCACGTTCCTTGCTCCTCAAAGCCGGTAGAACAACCGAAGACATGTAATCTTCAAACCACTCGCTGTATCTGCGATACATTTCCTCAGCCTTTTGATTATCATGAGACATCTTGCAAGCAGTTGAGCAAAGCATTGTCCATTCTTCCAGCCGCTCCTGTGGAGTAGCCGGTTGCTGATTTGGAGATTCGAGGTTCTTGGTAAACTTTGTGATCCCCTCCTGTAATAAATTCCAATCCTCTGTCATCTGACCTCTCGTGCGCCCCTCACTAGTTGCCATGACTTTCTTTCAGATGGAGGAAGACACGCTCGACCCTCAGAATCGACGCAGAGATGAGACTCTCGACTTAGAATCTACTTAGAGGTAGCTTTCAATGATATAGTTGCTACTTCTCATATATATATATATATTTATGTAGGAGATAGGGTGAAAGAAGTCGGTTCCTAGGAAGTTTGTTTCCATACGGGTTCGGGGAGTTTTATAATTTATATATTTATGTAGGAGAAAGGGTGAAAGAAGTCGGTTCCTAGGAAGTTTGTTCATCGGGACTTCCTACCTTTAAAACAAATCCTACGGTTTTATAAATTAAATTAATAAGATGTTTAGATGGAAAGAAGGGAGATTAATTATTTCTATTTCTTAGAACAAATTTGGAATAAAAGATTAAGTTTTGAATCTAGAGAAGACATAAATATGTTTAAGTAATTAGATTATGGTTAAACAACTATATGTTAGGATTGACTAGTTTACTTGAGTGTTTGCTAGTTGGAGGTCTGGCTCTCTAGCAGGTTCCCCTCACTCACTGAAGTAAATACTTACCAAAACAAGTGAAGTAGAAAAACCATTGTATATCAATAGTTAAAAACAAACTATATATTAGATAAAACAAGGGTCAACTCATATGACCTATGGCTTGTGCACATTAAAAACTGCTTTATCATTTTTTACCCTTTATTAATGAATTTAGTTGGTTTTTTATCCATCAATAATGACTTTTTAGATTGATCCTTTACAATAGTAATCCTTAATGAGGTTCATTGTTTCAATATTGTAGGGGTAGAGTTACACACTATGTTTTTTTAACTAATTGATAATTTTAAATCAGTTAAGAAACATCTTACTTTATTTCATAAAATTTATAGCTTTGTAAATGTTAATTTTTTTTTTTTTTAATCTTTTGTATTTTGTTCGTGACCAAAATAAATTTATTAAATGTTTAAAATAAATTACCCTTTTTATATTGTTCAACGTATTAAACTTTAAGAATGTGACCAAAATATGGGTCTATTGAAAAAGGACCTATACAAATTTAGGCTTTTATTTGTATTACTAATAATTTTATTATCATAAATTTTCTTCGTAAAGAGGCATTAACAACTTGTTGGAGAATAATTATATATAAAAACTTTATATTTATGATGTATAAGTTTTTTATAGAAAGTAACTTATACTAATCACTAAAGCTCATCTTGACAACAATTTGTTTACCTTATATTAATGAAATTAGTTGGTCTTTTACCTACCAATAATATATTTATAGATTGACCCTTTACAATACCAAAATATACGTTTATTGAAAAGACAACTATAAAAATTGAAGTTTTTATTTTTATTATTAACAATTTATCATTACAAATTTTGTTGATAAAGAAGCATTAACAAGAAGGACTTCATCATTTTGGTGACTTTGTTCTCTCTTCTCTTCCAATAATAGGATTGAATCACAATCCTTTGATACTGGATGTTTTATTTGGGAATTGATTTTTTATGTTTCCCTTCCGTTATGCGGTTAAAAAATTATACCTTTGAGGCCTTGATAGATGCTTGGTGGAATAAGGATTTTTAGGTCCTTTAATATCTCAAGTTGTCGACAAGTTAAGATTTGTGAAGAGCAATTTAAAATAATGAGATAAAATTGTCTTTGGTAACATTTTCTAAATGAAAAATTTCTTAAACTTACATCTTTCAACCATTGAAGTTGTTGTAGAATATTTTTCCCCATTAGAGACTGATAGAGATCTTGAAAGGATTTTATTGGTAGATTTTTATAATTTTTTGGCCTGCAAAGAATCCTATTTGAGACAGAAGTCCAAGGTTCTCTGGTTGAAATATAGAGATAGAAATACCAATTTTTTTCATGCCACAACCTTGAGTCATAGGAGTTTCAATAAGAGTATTAAAATTATTGAGGATGATACTAAAAGTATAAATATTTTAGAAATTTGTGAGGATGTTGTATAGTTTTTTAAAAATATCTTAGGAGTGGTAGCACCTATAGATGATCAAGCCTCCAATTTTATTTTTTTATTTTATTCCTTCTTTAATTTTTGAACAAATGAACTCCAGTATTTTAAAGAGTTTGAAATCAAAGAGGTAATATTTTCCATGTCCTATTAGAAGACCCCTAGACATGATGGTTTTCCTATAGTTTTTTACTAAAACTTTAGGGATATTATGGGGAAGTGGATATATAATGTTATGGATGAAATTCAAAATACCCTTCATATTCCTAGTAGCATCAATTCCACATTTCTGGCTCTGATTCCTAAATTTATAGGAGCTAATTCCTTCAATAACTTTAGGCTCATAAGTTTGTGTAATCCTCTATAAAATATTGGTTAAAGTTATAGCCAATAGAATGAAGGTCATTATTCCTCATATTATTGATCCCTACGAAGGAACTTTTGATAAAGGGAGGCAAATATTGGATGATGTGATTACTATTCACGAAGTTCTTCACTTCATAGATAAAAGTGACAAAGATGGATTTTTGTCAAAATTAGACATGAACAAGGCATATGATATTGTATTTCAAGAATTTTTGTTTCAAGTTATAGCTAAATTTGACTTTCATCCTTCTTAGATAGACCTAATCAAAGGATTTCTATGCTTAATTATAAAATTTATTCTAATTAATGGTTCTCTAGCAACTTATTTCGGAATCCTTCGAGGCTTAAGACAAGGGGAACCACTATACCCTTATTTATTTCTTATTATTGTAGCCAATTCTAGGGGGTTAGTTTTAGAATTAAAGCCTACCTTCTCTTGCATTCCCATAACCCTCAAAAAATTTGTCGATGATATTCTTCTTGCTTCAATATCCTCTATTCTGAGAGTGAAAGAGATTAAGTTTATTCTATCTTCTTATGAGGTTGCTTCTGAATAGAAGATAAATTTCAATAAGAGAAAGGTATTTTTTTTAGTATTCCCCTAAAAATGTAGGTAAAAATCATGAAAATATTTTAATGGTCCATTGCGAAATTCCCTTCCATTTATCTAGGTTTATCACTTTTTAGTGACATGTTACAAGATTCTTCTTGGCTTCCTATGGTTGAGAGGGTCGAGATAAAGTTGGAAAGTTTGAAATATACCATCGTCAACCAAGTTGGTAAGGCATAACTCATTAGATACACCCTCAAAAGTATCTCAGTTTTCTTTTTATCACTATTCAAGACGCCAAAAAAAACACTAAAATATTGATAGTATTCAAAATGCCCTTCTTTGGATAGGCATGGAAGAAAATATAGAACTCCCTTGGTGGATTGGAAGCAAGTTTATTCCAAGAAGAGCAAGGGTGGATTAGGCCTCGAGAAAATAAAACAAATGAATTTGGACCTTATTGCAAAACTAAGTTGAAAGTTTTTCAAAATGGATGAAGCTATATATGTAGATATTTTAACAACTAAATATCTTGACATAGATGGTAATTTCCTCGATATTCAGGCCTAAACAAACAACTATTTTCTTGGAAATACCTTCTTCATTCTAGGTTTATTATTCAAAAGGCTTGTTATGGAATATTGGTGATGGTAGAAAAGCTAAATTTTACAAACATTGTTATGGAATATTGGGGTTGGCTCCCCACTATTTTGGCTAATTTAAATTAAAATAATACAAATAAATTAAATATAAGGGAAAAAAATGCCAAGGAGTAAGGTAAGTGTGATAGAAAATACCATCATAAAACCATAGTGATATTAGTATGAACCAATGAAAATATTGGGTGTTGATCAAATAAGTTTAGTGTGATCAAATCCATGTTAACCGTAGCAAAACAAATGACTAAGAAAAAAGGACGGTAGAGCCATAAGCATCATACAACCATGAATCAAGAGGTCAAAATATATTGTTTCTCCATAAAGTTTATACACAAATTTTCTATTAATTATTGTTTGATATCAAATGTACAATCATGCAACACAAATATTAAATATCTTTTAAGGAGATTTTCCAATGTGAGATATTTTTTCTACACCGCTAACTAATAAATAAAACATGTTGATCTTCAACATTAAGTTCTTAATCCAGATTAAATTTACTGGTAAATTACCAACTGTATCAGAACAAAATAGCTCGTTTGCTAACTTGATTGTGTAGGAACCCTCCCTGTCCCCACCCCATACCATCCAATCATCTACATCTTCTTGATGCACCATAATCAGCTTCAACTCCTCTAATAGAGATCTCCACAAATATATGTTTGAATCATCCCTTAATATTAGGAGGGGATTGAACCAATATTTTCTACCATTACCAATTACCAAAAAATCTTCCACATTTTGAAGGCCATCGATTCAAAAATGCTAAATTAAAGCCCCAAACCTTTGGTCTTCAATAAGCAGCTAATCTCTGATCCACTAGTATTAACAGAAATTCACTGTCTTTCCATCACCAATGATCCATATACAATTGGAATTAAGAAAATTGTGGGACTTAATAATACTATTCCAAAGCGTTGACCCCCCACTTGGGAGAAAATCTGATAAAAAAAAAAATTATTTTTGGCATTCAAAATATTGCACCACAAGATGTTGGTTTTAGAAGCCAACTTCCATTCAAGCTTAGCTACCAACACCTTATTCATCATAGCAGCATTCTTCAAGTTCAAACCACCCTCCTTATTTCTTCTACACACCTGCTCCCAAGAGACAAGATAAAATTTCCCTTTCATCTCTGGACCAGCCCACAAAAAATCTTTACAAATACTATCAAGCTTTACTACCACCTTTCCAGGGAGATGGAAAAGAGACAAAAAATAAATCAGGATTTTGTGCAAAGTACTTTGGACCAATACAACTTTCCCTGCCTGACTAAGGAGGGTCCCTTTCCAAGAGGTCAATTTTATTTGGAATCTTTCAACAACCAATGTCCAAAGTGATTATTTCATACAACCAACAAAAGAAGGGAGACCCAAATAGGCAACCAGTAGAGTTGATATCTTGCAATTCAAAATATTAGCAAACTTTCTCTATTGAGCCTTTGGGGTATTAAAAAAAATATATTTATTTTCTCAAAGCTAATTTACTACCCAACCACCTTCTCATAGCAATATAAGAGAGACTTGATGTCCCTAGAATGGATCACTAAAGCAACACAACAAAGAAGAGTATCGTCAACAAATTTCTAATGGGAAATCAGAGGGTAAGGTAAATCCGGATGAATACCAAACTCACTACTTATTCTAGACATTGATCTCTCAAAATATTGTGTCATCAAAATGAACAAGAAGGGAGATAATGGATCTCCTTACCAAATACCATGATTGGACTTGAAAAAACCTATCGAAAATCCATTTATAAGGACTGAAAACCATATTGTGGAGACACAAGACTCAACCAATCCAATCCATGAGTCATCAAAGCTAAAAATTTTCAAAAGACTGAGCAAAATGGAGCACAAAATCCTATTGTAAGCTTTGTTAATATCCATATTTAAGAAAAAATCCGCTCTGTCACTTTTCTTAATAGAGTGCAAAATATCATGAATAACAATTGCACCAGCCAAGATCTGTCTCCCAAGAATGAATGCACTTTGAGCATTATCAATCAGAATTAGGAGAATTGACTTCAACCTATTAACCATGACTTTACTATAGATAATTTCATAATAAAATAAAATGTGATAATATAAATTTGAAAGCACGAGGATACAGAAACAAAAAGGAATATGCCACAAGAAAAGAACAAGAAAGAACATATGCAAATTGACACAAGATAAAATCAATATGAAATATGGTAATCTCTTTATTGATACACTTTATAAATTGTGTTACAATACGTCTCCTTCCTTTTTAGGGGATAGGAGAGTCAAATGTGTTTCTTGTCACAACATCCATGGATAATAATACTTCTTCTGTGTGCCCACATGTAATATGGGTGGACCAAAACATCACCACCACTTGCGTATATGATTATTTGCTCTTTCCTACTCCTCTGCTATTGGAAACAGTTTTGTATTCGCTCCAGGGTGGGATGAATAGGACTGTGACAATTTGCCAGAAAGCACCCTATTCAATGTCCTTCTTAGGAAGCTCCAAAAGACCTGCAAAGTTGGTTTTAGCTAATTTGGGGTGTTTTGGGAAGACCCAGATGATCAGATTTCTCCAATTTTACCCCTAGCACCCAGATTTTGAAGATGGAATCTACAAGTTAGTGAAGGCGGGAAATAACAATAACCTGGTCAAAACTGCTCAGAATGAAATGAAATTTGAATTGTAACCTATTTAACCTATCTAGAATCAAATGCAAAAGAAAAACCAAAGAAATATATCATAGATTTCTAATCATCCCGGGGTGGGGCGAATAGCACTGTGACAGTTTGGGGAGTGCCCTGGGGTAGGACACCCACCGTTTTAGGCACTGTTTCGGCACCAATCCACTTGGGATGGGTCCAAAACTGGTTATGGGGTGTCGTCAACAAATTTTGTGGATAGTTGTGGCCAAAAATTGGATTTTGGGTCTGGATTCGCGCTTCCAATAGTCACCCAATAACCTCCCTTTCAAATGAGAGATTAAGGATGTAAAAGCACAAATCGTAGGTAGGTAAATTGGCAGCACTTCGTTGCTAAAATGCTCCTTCTCTGTATATATTTTGGGTGAGAAAACTCACCAATTTATAGACCTTAGAGTCTCCTTATTTGAATTGCGCATGCGAGGGCACCACTTGAGTTAACTGTCCTATTTTCAGAGAAAAGCTAACTCCATGATAAAAAAGCTTCTTGCATGAGGTTTCTAAAATAAAGACACTCATCACTGAAGTCTCTCTTCTTGAATAAAAGCTACTCTTCACAAATTGCATGGCCTGAAGCCTCATTTAACTAGCGGAGTTACCAAGGTTTGATTTTTTTCCAGTCAAACTTGTTATTCGCCTCACCCTAGGGCGAATGCTTCTATTCGTCCTTGGGTGGGACGAATTCCAGTTTGTATTCGTCCCGGGGTGGTACGAGTAGAGAGCAAGGTGTTAAAAAGGTGCCAAATTGACCTTTGACCTCTAAAATTGCTTTTGGAAGTGGTTAAGACCACTTTTTAACCTCTGGGGGCTGCCCTAGGGACTGTGTGTTTCAATGCGATCAGCGCTTGTTGTCACATAATTAGATTGGTGTTGTTTTGGTGTCTATAGATGCCCCTTTTTGGGAAGCGTTGTGCAAGGTGCAACACCAAGAAAAAATAGATAACCAAAGCACTAATGATTAGGGTTTCTCAATAACCTAACCAACTCTTGATGCCCCAAGTATGGAAAGGGCACGCATTCTTGAATCCTTGCTTCTGATGAGCTAAGAAAATTTATTCAAGTGTTAAACTTGTTCGGTGACGTGTTACTTGAGCTTGGACATTGATCAGTCATGAATAGGCAAAGGGCGCAACCTTTTGTCTGTGGGAACCTTGAGTTCATGATTCACGAATGCGAAGTGTTTGATCATCTTGTGATAATTGCTTGTTTGCTGCCCCAAGCAGTGGCATGATTTTCTTTGTCAATGATCCTTTGAATGTGTGTCATTTCCATGATTGAGTATATTATTGTTGATTGGAAACTAAGTGTGACTACCCCCTCAAGTGACAAATCGATGAGGGAATGACCGACATGAGAAAAGTGATGAGTCACTTGACCCAAGATGACTTAAGTAAGGGTGCCTTTAGTTGTTTACCATTGAATGTGAAAGTAGTTTTCGAACATTCTGACATGTTTTTGGTGGGTTTTAACCCTTTTTGTGACGCATTTTGGAGTTGAAATTGACAAAAATCCGTCCTCCCATGGAGCGGTCCAGCTATGGTAGCCTTCTTAGGGAGTAGGATAGTGACAATTTGTAACCCCAACATCTGTTTTGGATGCCAAGAATGTCAGGAGCAAAAGCACCTTCGTTCGACAATGTTATTGCTATTTTTGGATGGGTTTTGACCTGTTTTGGTGATGCCGTTTGGGGATGAAATTCTCGAAAATACGGCTTCCCGTGGAGTGGTATGGCTATGATAGCCTTCTTAGGGAATAGGATGGTGAGGATTTGTGACCCCGAAATTGGTTTTGCATGCCCGAAATATCCAGTGCAAAAGCACTCTCATCGGACACTTTTAGGGCTTGTTTTGGTGCATTTTTGGGCATGTTTTGCTATTTTTGAAATTTTTGCTCTGTATTCATCCCAGGGTGGGAAAAATTCTTGTTTGGTATTCGTCCTAGGGTGGGACAAGCACTAACTAGAGCGCTCATCCTATGGTGGAATGAATACAGACTCAAAAATCCTATTTAAAGGCCAAAACTGAGTTTTGGGCTCATTTGCATTTGTTTTTCTTGGCAATTTGGAGCTTTGAGGAGGAGGTCAATTCTGCAAAACGAAGTGCTGCCAAACTTTTCCTGCGACCATGAGTGCTCATACTGGATCGAACGACGGAGCCAAAGTGATACCAGTGAGTACTTGTCCTCTTTATGACTTTGCGTTGCAATTGGAAAATCGTATTTTGATTATTTCTTATGTTTTTTTTTTATGTTTATGGTTTGAAAAATGAAAACCCTAGTCTATGAACACTTAACTGCAAACTTGATTTAACCCTAGGTAAACACAGATCAAAAGTTTAGTTGAAAAATGAACTTAGAAACTTAGTTTAGAACATAACTTAAAAACTATGTTGAACCTGAATGAAACCAAAATTGAAACTATAAGTTAAAAAATGTAGGGTACTACTAAGCGGAAAGCGTAGCGTGAACCCTAGTTGACTGTTTTTTTTTTTTTTTTTTGTATATCAGTTAGAGTTAAAAACCCTATATCTGACAAATTATTATTTTTTGGTTGTTAATTAATCAGTTAGAGTTAAAAAACCCTAGGGCTGACAAATTAATTTTTTTGAATTTTTGTTTTGTTTTTGAATTTATCAGTTAGGATTAGAAACCCTAGGACTGACAAATAATTTTATTGAATTTTTGCTTTGTTTTTGAATTTATTAGTTAGGATTAGAAACCCTAGGACTGAAAAATAATTTTATTGAATTTTTGCTTTGTTTTTGAATTTATCAGTTAGGATTAGAAACCCTAGGACTGACAAATAATTTTATTGAATTTTTGCTTTGCGTTTGGTTGTACAGTTTGAATGCATTATTGTATATACATGTTAGGGTTGTGCAGTTTTTCATTGTTTTTAAATTTTTTGTGTTTTTTTCTTTTGCAGGTTGTGAAGAGCCAGTACCGGGTGCCTACTATTTTTATTGAAGTGCGTGCAATGCTGACCTTGGCTGATTGGGATTGGCTGGATGCCCTTGGGCTCAAGTAGGTGACTCGAATGGAGCTGGTGGTCGGGGATCGAGCCTATCTGAAGGCCCTGATCAATCTGTGGGATCCCTGAACCAATACCTTCCATATCCCAATAGGGGAGATAATGGTGACCTTGGAGGATGTTTATCGAATTCTACGGATTCCAATAGACGGACTACCGATCCGGATGATGCCATGGGATCGGAGGACAACAATACTAATATGCTACTTTAGGAATGGAGGGTATTTGGGTGTGGAAAGCCTCATGGAGAGGGTAGAGAGCGATTTCCAGATTGGTGGCATACTGGTGAGATGGTGGCTAGAGAGGGGTGTGTTGGAAACGAGGCACACATTACTCATGAGCCTCATTTCCAACATGTTGCTCCCCGACTCTTCTGGAATGAGGTTCTCGTGGAACCTGCTAGAGGTGGTATTCAGGTTGGTGGAGTGTCTGACAAATGCTTCGATGATTATGAGATGGGGACAGACTCTACTGGCATAGCTCTATGATGAGTTGTACGAGGTCCACTACCGAAAGTGGAAGGGGATCAATTGTAGCTACTTGTTGTAGTGCTTGTCTTGGCAACACATAGCAGTGGAGAGGTCGGTGAGGCTGCCCTGGATGACGTGAGTAGAGATGGCAGACCGAGAGATTGGATACGGGTTACTATGACAAAGGTCGAAGGAGCAGGGACAGAGTCGACGATGGACAGGTACCATAGGGCACTATGCCGATGCCTTTTCTCGGCTTACTCTTGGAGAGGTGTTCTAGCACCCCTATCGAGACTGTCCAGCCTGGCCTGCGGCTAAAGAGTGGCTTCGACAGGTATGGAGGGGGTGATGGCTGATTGGGAGGCATGGCACAGAGTAGGAGTTCTTCCCATATGGTCAGGTGACCCAATAGTTTGGAGTGTGCCAAGGGATGCTTGGTGAGCCCGTGGTCTATCGACATCGGGGGGATGAGAGGACGCTGGACCGACCAGTCGTTGTGCCACTTGATGAGGATTTAGATATGGTGATTGACGTCCCAAATATGGATGACATCAGGGTGACTGTTGAGTATGAGCAGTGGTGGACTCTACGACGATGGTGAGGAAAGGGGCCTCTAGGGGGTGCAGTAGCAGCAGCAGGGGATGAGGGTATGGAGGTACCAGATGAGGGTTGGGGTGCTCTATGTGATGATGTAGATATGGTCAAGGTTGAGGATGTTGGAGGGGATTTTGGGGCACCAAATTAGCCGGAGGTGTAGGACATCCTGGAGTAGTGGGAGCCATAGCAGGCTGTCGTCCTAGATTCACCTATGCCTTAGGCATGTTCAGAGGATGTGGAGGTGAGGCTCAACGCTGAGATAGCACGATTGGAGGACCTGCTATAGAGGTGATATAGGGAGCTGGGAGAGGCTTTGTAGGAGAGATATCTCTTGCAAACTCAACTGGTAGAGTGGGATAACGTATGGGCTACGTCTCACCAGTAGGAGGGGGATACTGATGCTGCACGAGAGAGGGATCTCCTACGGGTGCAGCTAGCATAGTGCGATGATGCAGTAGCTTACTACCATCGGTAGGAGGTAGAGTGGGGTCGATGGAAAGTAGACTAGCATCGACATCGACTAGATATGGAGGGAGATATTATTCACCTTGGTGGGTGGATACCCAAGCCTCATGGAGGTGGCTCTTCATGCTGAACGAGAGACATAAATACTAAGCAGTCAGCATCATCCCATTGCAGGTGGCTAGATGAGGCAGGCGCTAGTGGACATGATATAGGGGTGAGCAGAAGTCGCCCTGAGAGGTCCCATAGGACCCACACTACGAGGGGTAGTTCCCATCACACCGATCCTGCATGATCATGGTGGCCAATGCCTTAGGCTTGGGGGTTTTTGAGTTTTTGGATTTTGGTTGCGAGGTTCGAAGACCGGTTCATTGTAGCCTACAAGCATTTTTGTTATGATATATATACAAATGACTATTTTTTGTGTTTATGCACTTTTCATGGTTTATTGGTATGTACATGTTTTTACATTGATGTATGCATCTACTATTATGAATGTGATGTCCCTAATTTGTACGATGCATGCCAATGGAATGAATGATGTAGACACCAAAATAGCACCAATCCGATTATGTGACTACAAACACTGATTGCTTTGACACACACAGCCCCCAAGGCAGCCCTCAAAGGTTAAACAATGGTCCTAACCACTTTTACAGCAATTTTGGAAGGTCAAAAAGCAATTTGGCACCTTCAGGCACTCTGCTCCAAATTTGTCCCGCCCCGAGATGAGTATAGAATAGAATTCGTTCCATCCAAGGATGATTTCCAATTTGTTCCTGGGTAGGGTGAATTCCAGGTTCAAAGAGAAAAAAGAGAAATTGCACCAAATGGTAGTCAAGGACAGTCAATTAATGATCCCTGCCTTGCATGCATGCGTAGGTGAGCAAATTTAACGTTAGAGGACTGTCACAAGGGCAGTCATGGAAGCCCAAGTCAGGGATGAATCTCCTCCCTTTTGGGAAGGCATGGCTGCCAAGTGGCACCCTTGCATGCCCATTCAAAGAGACCCATTGGGTCTATAAAATGGTGAGCTTCCTCATCCCAAAAAAGGCACAGGTTGGATGCATTTTAAGCAACGAAGTGCTGCCAAATTAATACCACGCTTTACCTTTGATTCACCTCTTCCACATCCTTGATCTCTTTCGCAAGTAAGGTCATTAGGTTGTTATTGGAAGTGTGAATCCAGATCCAAAACCCGAAACTTGACCACATCGATCTACCAATTCGCCAAAAACACATTACAAGAGATTTTGGGCCCATCCCAAGTGGATTTGTGCCAAAATCAGGTTCCAACGGTGGGTGGCCTGCCCGGGCGCCCCGCACTGCTGTGAGCATAATCTTATTTTTTAAGAACAATTGGGAATTTATGGCATATTGTTCTTTTTGTCATTTGTTTATTTTGCATTCCATATTATGCTTCTTAAATAGCTTGTAATTATGATTTCATAATGCTTTGATCAAATCTTACCATGTTTTATTGCTTTTGTTGTCCTCACTAACTTGCAGGTAGCAACATCAAATTACTATTGATGGAGGCCAAATTGAGGAAATCCGACCATATGGGTCTTCCCAAAATGCCTCCAATTAGCTAACCCCAAGTTTATAGGTCTTTTGGAGCTCCCTAGACATGACATTTGGGGCAGTATCACTTCGGCGCTTTGTCGCAGGTGAATTCGTCCTACCCCGAAACAAATTACAGTCAAATCCATCCCGCCCAAGAGTGAATTCAAATCGGTGAGGAATTTCATGACTGTTTCTTTTGCAATGCCTTCTTGGTGATGTTTCTATGTCTTTTCCAAGTTTTCATGTCATTTGGATAAGTTTTAGTTACATTTTAATTCATTTTCTCATCCGCTTATTGTAGGTTTGAGGATCGCTTGCTTTGTCTTATTCGCAGGTGCTACTAACGGTTTCTTGTTCCTTTGAATGCAGGGTCTAAACATCGAAAGAGCAACAAGGAATCAACACTCGTATACATAAGTGACGGTGACATTTGGTCCGCCCATCTTACATGTGGGCACGCGGAAGAGAGATGGCTTTCCATTGATGTGACCAAGAGACAAGTTTGATGCTCCTCGCCCCTAAAAAAGGAGGAAGCGAATTGTAACCGAATTTGAAATACATCAATAAAATAAGAGGGTTGTTTCGTTCCATTTGGGTTCCAATTTTTCTATGCTTTCTCCATTTTATGCATTTTTAATTTGTAGCATCAAGTTTAGTTTCGTTCTTGCATCGTGCTTGGAGTTTTCCCTTTTTGTTTCCGTATCCTCGTGCTTTCAAATGACATGAGTTGTTGATGTTTTGTCGATGGCACCATAGACTGTGCAAGATTTGAATGACTTGTTGTACTAAAAGGATGACTTTGTGGAATGACTGTGCATGTGAAAACTCTATTTTTGAATGTTTTGCATATTTTTGGATGGTGATATATGGAATGAAATGTGACAGTTGTTTTTAAAATGTAGTTAAGCTTTTCTGAGATTTAGATATTTTAACGAACTAGCCAAGACTATACATTTATCTCACAAGAATTTTGAACAAGGTATAAATCCGACTTGAATTGAACCAAGTTATTTCACATCCCTATGTGTGCAATTGAGTTCATTTATGTGGTATTTGTTAGGATACCGCCAGTACCAGATAGGCTATCAACCAAACGTGTACTGAGGATCACCTACTTAGCTCCACTAACTCTGTTGTTGTATTTAGTAAGATTAATCCATGGGACAATCTAAGGTACCATAAGCTAGCTCATCCACATGCAAACATTGGTCTACACACATGCAAAGCTAATGTGATAGACATATCATCATGCGGTTAGGATACCACCATTGCCAGGTAGGCTATCCACCAAACCCATAATGAGGATCACCTAGATGGTTTTTCAAATGCTGAGAATTCTAGGGATTCAAGTTCAAGCTGTGTGTTTGTTCAATAATTTGGGATACTTGCTCGTCTTTATAATGATGAAATCACAGTTTATTTTTCTCTTTGTTTTCTTTTTGAGTGAGGATTTTGAATAGTGGTGATAACCACTGTTAATGTGATTTTGCATTTTGATCTTTGTAAGGTTGAGCTTGTGAATGGCCTTGATCTGGTTGGCCTTGGGGATGACTACCCATCCTGTTCAGGGACGTGTAGTACGAATCCTTATGACTTTGGGAACCAAGGGCGATGATGGAGACTATGAAGTAAGGGCATTGATATTTTAGGCCTTGGGGATGACTACCCATCCTAGTTAGGGGCATGTAGTACGAATCCTTACAACTTTGAGACCAAAGGTGAGTGGATATGGTTGTGATGGTGGTTTTTTGGAGTGCTATTTTTAAATGGTGGTGATCCTTTTAGGTCTTGGGGATGACTACCCATCCTTGGCAGGGATGTGTAGTACGACTCCTTACAACTTTGGGGACCAACTATGATTGGGATTTGTGGGAGTGGTGAAAACCACTATTTATTATGGGGAATGGATAGGGAAGAGCTCATCCTTTTGTCAATTCTCAACATTTTGGAACCATTCGCACAGGGGGATGAACAGGCTAATCTTTCACCTATGGTACCCGAGACTGCTTTGTAGGTTGCTCTTATATTCACACAACTTAGGAATTATTTTATGTGTTTTTAATTTGTGTTGGGATGCTACGTAACAAGGTGTGATCCAAGTAAAAATTTCTTGTGTAAAATCTGTTGGACTGTGTACAGTTTTGGCTAAAAATTTAAAGATAGCTGAATGACGAAAACTCCATATACATTAGGAGACAACTGACGATGCTAAAAAATGGCGATGGTGCTATTCTAGATGTTTGCGTTTATGAAATGGATTTGATGTGGAACATAATGGAATTGCCAAGTAATGACAGTCTATGGTGCGTTTGACTTGTATGACCTAGCAAATATGCAATGTATGGAGGCGATGCCTAATGCAACCTATATTTTTGTATTTTGATTTTTATGAGTATGCATGAAATGAAAATGCAATATTTTTGTTATTTTTTATTTTTATGAGTATGCATGGAATTGAAATGCAATATTTTTGTGATTTTTGATGATTTTATTGTTTTGTGTGTTTTTTGAATATGTATTTTGACCAAGTAGTTATGGTAACGCTTGGAGCTTTTGGTGTTGACCAAAGGGTTTATGGATACCTTTGGAGCATTTTTGGGGTGACCAAGTGATTATGAGAATCCTTGGAGCTTTTGGCTTGACCAAAGGGTTTATAGATACCTTTGGAGCATTTAGGGTTGACCAAGCGATTATGAGAATCCTTGGAGCGGTTTGCTTGACCAAAGGGTTTATAGATACCTTTAGAGAATTTTTGGGGTTGACCAAGCGATTGTGGGAATCCTTGGAGAATTTGGTTAGACTATGGCTCTCTAGATGTGGAATGGCCTCAAATGACTGATGTTCAAGGGTTCTGTTTCCTTGATTCCTTCAAGAGAGGCAAGCCGGTATGTTCCAGGTCCTATTCTACTATCGATGACATAAGGACCTAACCAGTTTGCCGCAAACTTGTCCCTTAGATGGGATGGCAAATTAGAATTTTGCTGGTTCTCTTTTAAGACCAAGTCACCAACCTAAAATTCCCTTAGGTGGACCTTCATGTTGTATGCTTTCTTAAGTCGCTCTTGATAGATATGCAAATGCTCAAGAGCATTAATGCGTCGTTTGTCAAGCAATGTCAGTTGATCCAACCAGGCCTACCACATAGTGTCATCATCGATGAACTCTTGCATTGAAATGTGCAGGGAAGGGATTTCCAACTCAAGAAGCATGACTGCCTCAAAGTCATACACTAGCAAAAATGGAGTTGCCCCAGTGGGCATCCAGATGCTGGTGCGATAAGCCAATAGGGCAAGCAGGATTTGAATGTGCCAGTCCTTATGATTGTCTACGACTGTATTTTTGAGAATGGTGACTAGCATTTTGTTTGACGCCTCTGCTTGCCCATTTGCCTACGGATAATAAGGGGTTGAAAAACTATGCTGAATTTTGTACTTTGTGGTCAAAGCATGCACATATTTGTTCTTGAATGGTGTCCCATTATCTGACAGGATCTTGGATGGAATACCAAAATGACATATGATGTTATGCAAAATAAACTCCGCAATGCGGGATCCAGTCATAGAGGTTAACGAAATTGCTTCCACCCACTTGGTAAAATACTTTGTGGCCGTTATGATGAACGTGTGACGACCAGACGATGCAGGGGAGATATTTTTGATTAGGTCAAGCCCCACTGTGAAAAAGGCCAAGCCAATTGGATAGGCTGCAAGGCCTGAGAAGGTACATGTGTCAAATTAGCATGGTGTTGACACTTCATGCACTTCTTTACATATGCGCAACAATATCACTCTAAATATGGCCAATAATAGCCCATGTAGAGAATGTGCTTTGTGATGGCCATACCGCTGAAGTGGCCACCACATGTACCATCGTGTGCTTGGGTGATCACCCAAGCGGACTCTTGCTAGTCCAAGCAACAGAGGAGGATTCCTTCATAGCTTCGACGATACAAAATGTCTCCTAACAAGACATGCTTTGCCGCTTTCTATTTGAATGATCTTTTTGCGGCTTGTGTCAATCCAAGTGGGAGGTTACCTAGCTTGAGGTAATCCCTAATGGGTGTGTACCAATCCTACTGATCAAAAACCTCGATAGTATGCATGACAAATCCCTCTTGAAGTCCATCCCTAGAAAAATCTGAGCGGGAAAGAACTTGTAAAAACAATGTTGTGTTGCTATTAAGAGGGGTCGAGGAGAACAAGGACCCCCAGTTGGCTCGAGTCAGATAAGTGTGGATTTGAGAGAACCTATCTTGAGATTGTTCAATCTAGATCAGGTGGATTCCTGACATCAGGTCAGAGCTTGGACGCTCCATCGCAGATTGCAATAATGTTTTAACCTGAATGGTTGTCATTTCACCAGATGGGTTTTGCGGGATTAATGACCCCAATGAGGCCATAGTATCTACAAAATTATTCGATGATCGAGGGAGTTCCTCGATGTCATACCATTCAAGTTATGCCAGGAATTTGTCCACGAGGGCTTTGTAGGCCTACAGAACTGAACATTTACATTGGAAAATCCCCTTTACTTTATTGACAATCAACAACAAATCACCAAAGATGTTTAAACATTTAATGTTCATGGTGATTGCTGTCTGAAGACCTATGAGCAAGTATTCATATTATACATTTTTTTTTGTGCATGGGAAGTCTAATTTAAATTACAGAGGCATTGGAGCCCCTTGTGGAGTGAAGATTACAATTCCCATGCCACCTCCTTGCTCACATTTGGAAACCATCAAAAAATAGGGTCATGTTAGCCTGTGACTCAAGCTCATCAAAATATGGAGATTCTGAAACATGAAAAACCCCATCATCCAGTAATTCTACGGTCAGAGGCTGATCGTCTTCTAGAGGAGCCTCTGCCAGTTGATCGACGATGACTTGAACTTTTATGGATTTTTGTCCAATGAACTCTATGTCAAACTCCATCAACAACATAATCCATTTCATCATGCGGCTACTATGATAAGTACGACTCATCATGTATCACAATGGATTCTCCTTAGACACAACATACATCGTATGAACGAGCATGTAGTGGCGTAGATTTTTGGTAGCAAACACCACTGCCAAGCAGAGCTTCTCAATGTATGCATAGTTAAGTTCATAACTGACCAGGGTGCAGCTAAGATAGTATGTAGCCTATTCTTTGTGAAGTTCATTTTTCTGGGATAGCATGGTGCCCAGTGCCACCTAAGTAGTTGTGATGTATAAATAGAATGACACTCCTAGTCTAGGTGGTGCCAATACTGGCGGTGAAGCCAAGTATTGTTTAATGTCATCAAAGGCTGACTGGCACTCGTCATCCCAATGAAATGTGACCCCCTTATGCAATAATTTATTCATAGGTCAGCACTTGTCAGATAACTGCACTATGAAGTGCTTGATCGATGTGACCTTTCCTTGCAGACTCCTGAGCTGCTTGATGGTAGTAGGGGGAGGCATTTCAAGGATTGCCTTGAATTTATGTGGGTCTACCTTGATTCCTCGTTTAGAGACTATGTAACCCAAGAGCTTTCCAGATGTGACACCAAAAATGCACTTCTTGGGGTTTAGTCTGACCTTATGCTCCATGATTCGATCAAGGATCTTGCTTAAATCATTGAGATGATCTGGGCGCAAAAGAGTTTTGGCCAAAAAATCATCCATGTAATCCTCCAAAGTTTTTTGCATGTAATCATGGAATATGTACGTCATGGCACGTTGGTAGGTGGCACCGGAATTTTTAAGGCCAAAAGGCATGACCTTATAGAAAAATTTCCCCCAAGGCATTGTGAATGCCATTTTTAGTTGGTCCTTAGGATTAATATGAATTTGATTGTATCCTGAGAAACCATCCATGAGGGAAAGCATTTTGTGGCCCACTGTAGCGTCTACCAATGTTTCGATGCTCAGAAAGGGAAAATCATCCTTAGGACTCGCTTTATTTAGATCTCAAAAATTGGTGCATATGTGAATCCTCCCGTCGGGCTTCTTGACAGGAACCATGTTAGACAACCATGGTGGATAATCCACGCAGATGACAAACTGTGCATCCAACAACTTTTGTAACTTGTCATTGACCATTAAGGCCACTGTTGGGTGCATCTTATGTAGTTTTTGCTTTACTATCTTGATTGTCAGATCAAGCATTAAATTATGCATGACTATCTGCGGGTCTAGTCTCTACATGTCTTTGTATGACCATACAAAAACCTCCTTCTTCTCTTTGAGAAGGGCAATGTAGTCGGCTTGCTCTTCGGGGGATAAACTTACCCCTAGCTTGATGTTTTGCAAATTCACTGGATCTGAGCCGATTTCTACATCAGTCATCTCCTCGACCGACATGTGGGATCCATCCTCCAACTGGTGTGGAGTTGGGATCTAATGGATATCATTTTTTGAATTTAGATCATCGTTTGGAACATCAGGTTCCTCTTCAGCATGGAAGACATCCTTAGTCTATCCAGGGATGAAATGAAACATTCCTTTGCAAGGCCAGTACTCTGATGGGGATGGTGGTGTGTCAGCAAGATCCCAGTCGATAGCATCTAGATCTAGATACAATGACCATGTTGGGTCGGCTGGATCATGGATGGGTGTAGTTAGGTCAATGGAGATCATGTTGATGAAATGATTGTGGTCTCCATTACCATGGGTGTTATAACTCGGACATCCTAGACAATCTATGTGCTTTGGATCTGTCTCTGTGGGCACTAGCACAAAGGGATCAACCCTATGCATGGAGACGAAGACAGGGTCCGCCCTAGGAACTGATGGTTTGATAGGGTCTCTATGCGAAAGATGCTCTCTGTGTACTTGGAGTGGCGGGTGCAATAATTGCTATAACTGCACTAGGTTGAGATGCCACCTATGTCTTGGACCTATGTGCAAATGTTCAAACATGTCATCTATGTCCAAAGGGTATCGTTGTTGCATTTGTTGCATGTGGTTGAGATAGGCCATCTTAGTTTCATCTTTCGAATCGTTGTCGGAGATCCAAAATCCATAGTTATCTTCAATAGTTGATTGTGACACATGAGGCTCATCTTGTTCGAGAAAATTTATGTAGTCCCATCGAGGTTGTTCCACTCTTTGTGGGGGGACCTAATTCTCTTGCAATGGCATGTGCTCGAATGGAGCAGCCAATGGGAACATTATCAGAAAGCTTTGCTGATCATCAGTCATGGGATATTCTTGCGACTGATTGTACTCCAAATCATCTTCTGAAGACCCTTCTTGGTCTTGTCCATATCCCCCTTATGGGTGAATCCTTGAATTTTCTCCTTGTTCGACCAAAGGAAAAGGGTTGTTATGGTCAACAAGGTTGGTTTTTAGCAATGGGAGATAATCTCCCAATGTATAGTTTGTGTTAGGATTGGCATATGGACCTGATGCCAACCCATCCTTATTGCCTATCCCTAGGCCTTGCATGTTTTCAACCAAGATGTCTAGGGGCAAGGGGTGGTTGAACCCTACTCCTGACTTGTCATACGACATTTGATATCTCTTTTGGCAAAGAACACACACTCCTTGCTCATACCTACCCAACCCATATCCATGCCAATTGCATTGGCCTAGATATCGTAAAACAAAATAAGGGTTGGATAGATAGTTGACATCTTCCACAAAGGGCTCTTCGTCTTCAAATTCTTGCATACAAATCTCAATGCCATTATCCAGGCCCCCATAAACAAAGTTTGTCTGATTGGGTGGGTAGCCTAAAGGAACCACTAAGCCGATGGGGAGTCGAGGCCTCCCCATGTCTTGCATGGACTCGAGTGTGGGCGTTGCTATAATGTTCTTCAATAGATACTCTCCTAGGCCTGTGCTGGCCATTTCAAAAGTGACCATTGGTGGTTGAGGGGAAGCGAATGGGAGTTCTTCCTGAGTCCACTCCATGTGGGGTGAACTAGGCATCTCAACTTCCATTCCACTAGGTATCTCTTCTATTGATATGGTTGAGACTAGAGGTGGTTCTTCTTCTATGGGTTTCTTTCCCTTTTCCTTGGATGTGGCCACCATAGGTGGCATCGTTGTGGAATGACTGGCAGAAGAAGATGGACGTGGCTGAGGACTTGATGGATTAATCATTGGATATGCCCATAGAATCGAACCCTATTGAGATGGATTCAACTAAAAATCCAAATGTGTTGATGGAAGGGTTGATTGCGGCATGAATTGCACTATATTACAGTATTTGAAAGGCTCCAAGTCCATCGGGACTACATGCACCTATCCTTAAAATGTGTACTTTAGGCACTGATGAGCAATTGAAGGGACACACTTCATGTCCCAAATCCAAGGATGGCTCAGTAGGATATTATAAACCATATCGCCTTCCAAGATATGACACAATGTATGAATGGTATTTTGTCCCACTTGGATAGGTAGGACAATTGTGCCCACTGTCGAGCAGATTGCATCGTTGAATGCCCGTAGTGTGTAAGTGGAAGCCACGATACGAGATGCTGGCAACTTCAAATGCTTCAGAGCTACTGTAGTGATGATATTACTGGATGATCCAGTGTCCACCAACACTCTCTTATACATAATCCCATTGACCCATGCAATAATGTGCAAGGGTGGATGTACCAGATCACCAGTCACTATTTTCAATTCATCTTCTCTGAAGGTGATGACTGGTTTTGTACACTGGTTTACATGCCCCACAAAATTGTTGAAGGAATTCGCTTCATGGGGTGGCATCTTGATTGCTTTTAAAATATCCATGAGAGCCTCCTGATGGGGCGCTGATTGTTGAATTAGCTCGTATATGGAGAGCCTAGCCGATGTGGTCCTTAGACTTTGGGTAAGTCTAGTTCAAATCGTGGCCACTGGTCTAGGCGGGGGAAGTTGCGTAGGGTGTTGTTGAGCCTGTGACATTGATGAAACCTCTCTTGTGGCTACCGCGGGAGCAGCTCCTAGGTACTTCTTGTTCCTAGTCACTATGCTTATCATCCCTACATATCCTTGCATAGGGCAATTTTGTTGCACCTCATTAACTTGAAGGGGTTTTGCCTATGCCTCATGGGCAGGAAAGGGGTATCTGAATACTCCCATATGTTGATTTTTTGGCGCTACGGGGTTGTCCACCACCAATGTCTTATTGTCAATGAGATCTTGTATCAAACCTTTGAACTTCCAGCATGCATTAAGATCATGTCCTTTGCGCCTGTGGAACCTACAATACAAGTCTTCTCTATACCCTTTAGGCTTTGATGCATTTGGATCTATAGTTTGAATTTTTAGAAGATTGATAAAATTCATCGTTGACAAGCGGTCAAACAAAGAGTCCATGGACTCTGTATAAGGAGTAAATTGTCACCTAGGGCGACGTTGCTGATTTTGCTCCTGCCTTTGATTTTCTCTCTCATAGTTGTTGGGAGGCATAGCCTGATAATTAGCCTTTTGAGGCTATGGTGCTTGTGTAGGCTTAGGGACATTGATGGCAACTTGATTAACCGCTACAGGTTTTGGTTGCGTGGTCCCTAGTTTAGTGTTATTTGTCCATTCTTTCTTCTTAGGTTTGGCGATCTCACCATCATGTATCTTAATATCCTCAATAACTCTGGCTTGCGCTAGAGCTTCCTCTAAACTGACATATTGCTGCAGCTGCAATAGCATAGAGATTGATCTCAAACAACTTTTTGAGAACATTTGGGTCAAATCTAACATGGGAGGGAGGTAAGGCAGCTTCGCAAGCAACGTCCTCCACCGGTTCTCGTATGCCACCATGGTCTCTTCCTCGTACTGCTTGAGGCTAGCTAGGTCACTCAATGACACCTTTTTATTAGTGTTGAAGGCAAAGTGTTCAAGGAACGCGTCCACTAGCTGATCCAAATTAGTGATGCTATGTTTTGGTAATTGGGTGAACCAATCCGAGGCAGGGCCTACGAATGTGGTTATAAATGTTCTCAACAACAAAGCATTGTTGTCTTGAATACCAAAGCACTAGCTTAAGAACCTGGTCAAATGCTCTTGGGCATCCTCCTCCCCTCTAAAGAGTGCCAACTAGGGCAACTTAAAGTGTTTCGGGTATGGAGGTGCCGACACTGACGGATGCACAGGATGGCTACGAAGTTGGCATAAAGTGGGCTTTTCGGGACTAGAAGCCTTGATCTCCATAGACTCTAAGCGCTCTAACAATGCTTTATATGCATCAGAGGATTTAATTTCTTCCTCCTTAGTTTGCTCCTATTGTGGGTTGTGGGGAGCTTGAGGCCTATTAAGAAGTAGCTGGGTAGCACCCCCTCTGCCTTGATAGAGCATTTCGACCCTCTCTTCTTCTTGTTCATATTCTTCATAAGCTTCCTGAGGAGTGGCTGGCCGAGACCTATGCACATTGGTAGGTGCCCGCAGAGGGTGCCCATCATTATTTCAGGGAGTGGCCTCCCACTCAGGTCTAGGAGGTCTCGGAGGTAATACTTGATAAGGTCACGTGGACCTCTCTCGTACCAAAGGGTTATGCCACTCATACACATCTACTTTATGCGTGCGAGGGTTTGGAACCTTCACAGACACATTGTTATGCAGCAATTCGGCTGTCTAATGCTGAATGTGCTCTTTGTTAAGCCAAAAAAGATGCTCTAACTATTCTTGATCTTGCCTAAGCTGTGTGATTTGCACTTGGCAAGTGGCCTATTTGGAAAATGCCAAGTCACTTTGTTCTACCGTCTCTTTTTTAGGAAGCCTATATGCCTCTCCTATATGTCTGCCTCGGTTGTGGTGATCCGAGACCTCTATGGGCTTCTTCCCTCTATCAAGGTTGGCTGCATTAACTTGAGGCTATAGCATCGATGGGTGATCTTGATACATGGTAGGCACAAAGGTACATCACTCCCACGCTATATACTACTCTTGAGCAACGTGGTAATCTTCCTCATCCTCTCTTTCATATGCATAAAAGGTGCGGGCAAAATTGTCTTGCCTTGCCTGGAAAGCTTGATACTCTAGAAACTGTCTAGTGTTTCTAACAGTAATGCGAGGTAGAGGAGGGAGGATGAAATCCTGTGGCCCCTCCGGCTAGACCCTCTTTTGTTCTAGCACTTCATCACTAGGCCACCCATAACGGGCTTCTAAGGGAGGTCTCCTATCTACATTAAGTGCTACGTATAGGTTCTCTTCTTGGAAGGACCTATGTTGAGTAAGGGTGCCCCTCAAAGAGGTGCCTCTATAGTATTTCTCTGTTATGGCATGATGTGGACTCTCTTGTGGGTCAGGCCACCAAGGCGGGATGACCAGATCCTCAAGACTATATCGGAGGCGACTTGTCCCCCTTGGTGCACTTTCTGGAGTGCTTGCCTGTGATCGGGCTCGACTACGAGTGAACACCATAGTAATGTGCTCCTAAATACGAGTAGATTTTTATCTCTTTTAGGATTTTTTATGCTACAGTTAAACAGCAAGGAAACACATAATCAATGCAGTGGTTATCTCGTTTAAATATTTAAAAGTGTACCCTAAAATCTAGTTTTAGTGTGTTTTGATGTTGTTTTGAAAGATTTGTGAAAGAACATTTTAAATGCAAAAATGAGGGCTCTTATGACTCCCAAAAAATGGTTGCCCCTTCGATATACCATTTCCAGACCGATATACCAACCTCTCTATATACCCGCCCTTACGTGAGGGAAACTATTGGTACGTGAGAGCAGATGGTATGTGGAACATAAGTGGTACTGAAGGGGGATTGCTCTGTTTATGACACCTACCATAGAAGACTTATACTCATGTGCTGGGAATCACCCCCGCTACACTTGGTCAACTTTCATCAAGATTTACGTCTAGCAATAGTCGCGATCGGGGTAATGTATGCAATATCTCAAGCCAAAGTGATGATGGAATCCACCTTTGGTCTTGCTCAAGGGTTGGGGTTTTACGACCAATGCCTTGTTGTTTTAGTTACCACGTGGTGTATGGGGTTTCTTTTAAGTTTCATAAATGAAGCATGCAAGACTTCAAACTCTCCTATGCAAGCAAATTACCAAAGACATACAGCAAAGAATTGACAAAAGGTGTTTAAGACCTCTACCTCTTCTCTGCCCAAGTCGGATGTCTCTGAATTTCTGCTCTGAAATAGTCTAGTGTTGGAAAAATTGGTACTTGCAAGCAAAATAACAAGAAAATTTTATTAGAAACTTAATCTTAAAAATCAAGGGATAGAGGTCCCACCGTGATTGCCATTGAAAGCACGAGGATACAGAAACAAAAAGGAATATGCCACAAGAAAAGAACAAGAAAAAACATATGCAAATTGACACAAGATAAAAGCAATATGAAATATGGTAATATCTTTATTGATACACTTTATAAATTGTGTTACAATATGTCTCCTTCCTTTTTAGGGGATAGGAGATTCAAATGTGTTTCTTGTCACAACATCCATGGATAATAATCCTTCTTCCGCGTGCCCACATGTAAGATGGGCGGACAAAAATGTCACAACCACTTGTGTATATGATTATTTTCTCTTTCCTGCTCCTATTCTATTGGAAACCTGCATTCAAAGAAATATAAAATATTAGTAACACCTGCAGACAGAATGAAACATGTATTTCCCAAAGCCTATTATTAGTGTATGCATAAAAATAATAAAACGACTATCAAATGACCTCTGATTGACCTAATATTTTGCAAGAGGCATAAAAATATCATCAAAAGACCATTTCAAAAATAATATTCTGGAAATTCATCACATATTTGTATTCGCTCCAAAGTGGGACGAATAGGACTGTGACAATTTGCTAGAAAGCACCCTATTCAATGTCCTACTTAGGAAGTTCCAAAATACTTGTAAAGTTGGGTTTAGCTAATTTGAGGCATTTTGGGAAGACCCAGATGATCATATTTCTCCAATTTTTCCTCTAGCACCCAGATTTTGAATATGGAATCTACAAGTTAGTGAAAGCGAGAAATAACAATAACCTGGTCAAAACTACTCAAAATGAAATGAAATTTGAACTGTAACCTATTTAACCTATCTAGAATAAAATAAAAAATAAAAACTAGAGAAATATATCATAAATTTCTAATCATCCCGGGGTGGGGTGAATAGCACTATGATAGTTTGGGGAGCGCCCGGGGGCAGGACGCCCACCGATTGGGACATTGTTTTGGCACCAATCCACTTGGGATGGGTCCAAAACTGATTATGGGGTGTTGTCGACAAATTTTGTGGATATTTGTGGCCAAAAATTGGGTTTTGGGTCTGGATTCGCGCTTCCAATAGTCACCCAATAACCTCCCTTTCGAATGAGAGATTAAGGATGTAAAAGCACAAATCGTAGGTAGGTAAATTGGCAGCACTTCATTGCTCAAATGCTCCTTCTTTGTATATATTTTGGATGATAAAACTCACCAATTTTTAGACCTTAGGGTCTCCTTGTTTTAATTGCGCATGTGAGGGCACCACTTGAGTTAACTATCCTATTTTCAGAGAAAAGCTAACTCCTTGATAAAAAAGCTTCTTGCATGAGGTTTCTAAAATAAATACACTCATCACTGAAGTCTCTCTTCTTGAATAAAAGCTACTCCTTGCAATTGCATGGCCTTAAGCTTTAGTTAACTGGCGGAGTTACCAAGGTTTGAATTTTTTCTAGTCAAACTTGCTATTCACCTCACCCTAGGGTGAATTCTTCTATTCGTCCCTGGGTGGGATGAATGCCAGTTTGTATTCATCCCGGGGTAGGACGAGTAGAGAGCAAGGTGTTAAAAAGGTGCCAAATTGACCTCTGACCTCTAAAACTACTTTTGGAAGTGGTTAAGACCAGTGTTTAACCTCTGGGGGCTGCCCTAGGCACTGTGTTCGTCAATGCGATCAACGCTTGTTGTCACATAATCGGATTGGTGCTGTTTTGGTGTCTACAAAATTATTATAACCTATCTTAAATCACTATTGTTTCTAAAAATATGTCCTAAAAAGTAATAAACAACAATTCATCCAAAAAAAAATTATTTTTCTTAATATTTGTGTAACCTTTACCTATATATATTTTGCATTCATATCAAATATAATATAAAATATATTTAATACAATATACAACTATATATATATATATATATATATATATATAATGTAATTATATAAATCTCTATAAGTTGTAAGTTTATTGTAGTGGTAACGACTTTGGCTTCTTTTTGGAAGATTTAAGGTTCAAACCCTACTCATTTTTAAGAGATTAAGATCCCTCATAAAAACCTATGTAAACTCATTAAAACTGCAAGCTTACTGTAGTAGTAAAGGATTTGGCCTTAGCCTCTCTTTGAAAGATCTAAAATTCAAACCTCATAAGGGGATTGGGACCCTGTATAAAATCTTGTTGAAAAAATTAATTTAAATATTTATATTATGATAAATAATTTTATAATATAATTTAACTCATTTTTATTTAATTTTTTTTTTAAATATATTTTTTTAATAAATTAAAAATTTGAAAACACATATAGAGCCACATTTTCTGTAAAATGAATTTGAGTCTTTTTTTTTAAAAGAATCCAATACTTTTTACTATTGTAATATCACATAAATGATACTTTACTTTCTAATATAAAATTTTAAACGAAATAGAAGAATTGAGACATGTGTCTAGTTCAATGTTCTTGGGGCTCCTCAAGGTATCTTTGGTGAGGCTGGAGCTTTACAGTGGGATTTAGCCCCGGTTAATATTTGGAGAAAGAAACAAATAACTAGGTTAATTACATGTTTCTTTTGACTGAATAGAATAACTATGAATAGAACTGAAAGGGTAGCTTTGAAAGGAAATTTCCATTGAATTATCAGTACCATCAACAATACAGGTCAGTGGCAAAGATTTAAGGAATAAATAGTTAAAATCAAAGACGATTTAAATAATTTTTTTCACGCATGCATACAAAAAGAAGCTAAAGAAGCTAAGTTGGCCAAACAAGCCTTTGAAAAAAAGGATCGACATAATTTACTTAGAGACGAGGAGGAAGTTTGGCCACCCCAACTTCGGACCAATGTCAGACAACACTAGAAGATGCATTTCAAGTAACTTAAGACCTGCCTAAAAGAAAATAAAAAAGAAATCATCCTAATATATCATCCAACCATTAATAAATATAAGTAGCAGTGGAACTAAATCATAGTAAATAATCAAGTCCTTAGTAGGAGGAAAACAAAGGAATTACAACACTCGTCTTGCAATGTTTCTACTTATTATTCTATGACACGTCATGCTATTTTCACATGCCATAGGTTAGAACCAAGTATTAGAAGGTCAAAGATTTTCTTTTCCCTTGACCATAGCTTTTTCTTATTATAACAGTCTCAAATTTTGATGGCAATAGAATAAGAATACTATGCACGTAGGGAAAGAGTCTCAAATTTTGATTGCAATAGAATAAGAATACTATGCATGTAGGGAAAGAGTCTTAAATTTTGATGGCAATAGAATAAGAATACTATGCATGTGGCGGTTGGTTTCCTAGTTTCAAATAAGGTTCTTTATTATTTGGAAGAAGTAAAATAAAGCATTATGGGCATAATGATGCCAAGTAGAGTAGTAAATCAAAATGCAAAGTCATTGTTAGTAGGGCAAGACAAGGATCTTCTGGATAATCTCACCACAACGTATACAATCAATTCTTATTAGTAAAAAAAAAATATATTTACTTGAATTACAGAATTGATAATCTCACCACAACGTATACAATTAATGTAAATTCTATAATTCAATTAAATATATTATTTATTTACTAAGAAGAATTGATTTTTCATATACAATGATTGTCATATTGGTCAAGATAAAATAATTACATAAGTGAAGACAAGGAGACAACATAATGACTAAGCAAAATATGGCGAATGTTTAAGACAATTAATTATAACCATAAGAACCATACTCTGTTATTAGACATCACAAAACATATTTATTTATTTTTTTTTGGTATAAGGTAGAGGTGGTTATAAGGTCCACAAACCTTTTACAAAGTCAAAATGGGCTGGTTCTAGCATCAAGCCCGTATAATCAAAATACAAAATGGATCTTTCTAAGACTCACATTAAGCCATACTTAGAGTCCACGGTCCTATACTTGTCGCTTGACTATTCGAGGATAAAACAAAAACCAAACAACACCTAGCACTTACTAACACTAGGTTCTTGTATCTGTACACTTGTCACCTCCCAGGCCCCAACAAATGGGATGCCTTTTCTGCCTAATTCCATCCGTCGGATTACTCATCATCGGCCCCTCCGATCTCCCGATGCTCTAACGAGGTTTGATCTTAGCTCTTCTCTAGCGACCAACACCAATAGTTCTTGAGGGAAGTTATCCTTCCAAATTTGCATCTCCCCAACGAAGCGCAATATTTGCCATTAGATCCGCCGCTTGGTTCCCTTCTCCGAAGGTGTGTTGGATTCGGGCATTAACCAAATGAGATTTATGAATCTTTGCTTCTAGGATAAGCTCCAATATGGTCCAGTTGGGGTCTTTATCCTCCTTAATTGCCTTGATTATATTAAGCGAATCCCCTTCAAAGATAACTTCCTTATAACCCTCAATTCTGGCAATTCTCATTGCACGCATGCAGGCTCGGGCTTCTGCAAAATGATTTGTTTGAGTTCCCAAAGGCTCTGCAAAGGCAAGGACCACTTTTCCTTCCTCATTTCTCAAAACTCCTCCTGCTCCTGCAGCCCCTGGATTTCCTTTAGCTGCCCCGTCAAAATTAAACTTAACCCACTTTTGTGTGGGGGGTATCCACTTGACACCATCCCGTGGGTTGGTTGTAATGTCTAGGTCCTGGAAGTTCCTCTCCCCGAGTTCCGCAAAATCCTCCTTTCCCTTAGAGACATGGTCTCATTTTTGAAGAAGAAAGTTTTCCAGTTTTCTTTCAAAGCTCTGATTATTTTATTGCCACATAACCCGGGATCTTTCTTACGTCCTTTAAATACTCTCTTATTTCTCTCATTCCATATCCCCCATAAAAAATGGGGTAAGCTGAGCTTCCGAGCCAAGTCAAAAGCTTTGCCGGAAGGGGGAAGCCCATCGTATGCGAAGTCGGACATGCTATTTGGACAGACCCAATCTATATGAAATTTGGACGGGATCATTTGGAAGAGCTGTACAAGAAAAATCACAAGTTAGAAATATATGACTTACGGATTCTATCGCTTTCTCACACAAGATACATCGATTGATGAATTGGAAACCTCTCCTTTGCAGATTATACGTTGTCGGGATCTTATTTTGAGCTGCCAACCAAAAGAAGAAAGCTATTTTTGGGGTTAAATTATTTAACCAAATAACGAAGTCGGAGTCCGACCATTGAATCCCGAGTGGATTAACTTATAGGCGATTTTTATTGAATAGATCCCACTTGTAGTTTTGCCCCAAATCGCCTTGTCTCTTCCTCCCCCGGGAATGATCGGGAACACCCTTAAAGCATCATTGAGTTTGGTTAGGGCCACCTTCTCTTGCTCGACGGATTATGAACTGTGATTTTCTTCCAAGAAGAAGTTTCTGGTGCTACAACAATAAAATCCCCTACTTTTCGTCCCATTTCCTTCGAAAGTTTATGTTGGAGGACTTGAAGGTCTAAGTTATCTTTCAGAGGGGCCTCTTCCAACCACGGGTCTTTCCAAAAGTCCACTTGTCTTCCATTACCAATTCTCCATCTGATGCCTTTCCCGACTACCTCCCGACATTCGAGCAAACAATTCCAAAAATAGGATCCTCTAGGAAGATTATCGACTTTCAGGAAGTCCTGATTATTTCTGATATATTTTGCCTTAAGAAGTTTTACCCATCCCAATTGATCATTATTGATAAATCTCCATACCTGTTTGCCAATCAGAGCTTGATTCAATTCTTTCATTCTCTTTAACCCCGAGGCCCCCCGATCCTTGCTTGCACACACCGATTCCATGCTACCAATGAAATTCTCTTTCTCTCCTCCGAACCCGACCACAAGAAGTTGCGTTGAATTAGCTCCAATGTAGCTCGGACCTTTGCGGGCATTCTAAATAGAGACATGCAATAAATTGGAATGCTCCGTAAAGTAGTTTGAACTAATAAGGCTTTTCTGCGGAGTTGAGAAGGCTGCCCTTCCACCCTGCTAACTTTTTGGAGATCCTGTCAATGACTGAGTTCCACAAAGTAGCCTTCATTCTTCCTTCGAACATAGGCATGCCTAGATAAGTTGCTGGTAGAAGCTCCTTTCCACAACCGAAGAGGTTAGCTATTCTTTCCTCCCTCCCACCGGGCGTGTTAAAGAAATAGATGCTACTCTTCTTATAGTTTATGTCTTGTCTCTGTCATGTCTCATACTTGGTTAGAATTCTCTTCAACTTCCTAGCTTGAGGCACCGAGGCTTTGGACACAATGATTGTATCATCCACAAGCTGTTGGTGAGACACCGCCCTGCTTGTTGAGGCTGGTTTAAAACCTTCCAATTGACCATCCGCCACCTTGCTGAAATGTTCCTACCCAATGCTTCCGCTAAAATAATAAACAAGTATGGAGACAAAGGATCTCCTTGTCGCAACCCCCTTTCACTCTTAAAGTAACCGGAGGGTGACCCATTCACCATGACAGAAAATCTTGTAGTAGAGATACAACTAAAAATCAACTTAATCCACTGGGGACAGAAACCAAACTTACCCAAAATCTTGGTGAGGAACCGCCATGAGACCCGGTCGTAGGCTTTATTCATATCAAGCTTTAGTAACATACCTGCTTCCTTACTAGTCACCATTGAATGAATAACCTCATGAATTGTGATGATACCATCCAATATTTGTCGCCCTTTCACAAAGCCACCTTGGTTCATATCAATGATGAAAGGAAGGATAACCTTCGACCTATTGGCGATTGTTTTTGTGAGAATCTTCATCGAGTGTTACATAAAGCGATAGGGCGAAACCTGGAAAATTCCATTGCTCCCACTAGTTTAGGGATGAGGACTAAAAAAGTAGCATTAACTCCTTCCGGGATTTCCATGTCCTTTTGAGCCTCAATTATAGCTTCCACTACATCATTGCCTAGGATATCCCAAAACTTCGGAAGAAAGGCTGCGGGGAAGCCATCCGGTCCTGGGGAGCTGTTACCATCCATGTCAAAAACGACCTTCTTTATTTCCTCCTTTGTGAAAGGACTAAGTAAGAATCCATTAAGATTATCGATTACTGAGGGGTGGAATGGCTGCCAACGAGAGAGTCCTCTTCTTCAATAGTCGGATTTACATCTTCTAGCAACGATTTAAAGTACTCAACCGCTTCCCTCCTTATGTCTTCCATATCTTTGGTGTTAGACCCATCGGCCATCTTGATCTCCTTAATTTTGTTAGTACTCCTGTGGCGAAGAGTAGAGACATGGAAGAACTTTGTATTTCTCGTCACCCTCCTTTAACCAACGCGGTCTGGATTTCTGCCTCCAAAAGGTTTCTTCAAATCCTAGCATCGTGTGGTATTCGGCTAATGACTCCCTCTCCCGGTTTCTCGGATCCTCCGTAAGTCGCTCTGACTTCAACTTCTCCTGTAGTTCATTGATCTTGTCTTTTAGTTCTGCCTTTTTAACAAAAATATTGCCAAAGGAAGTTTTGTTCCACTCTCTAATGTTAGCCTTCACATTCCTTAGTTTACATGCCACTTGGGCCAGTTTCGAACCATTATACTTTTTGTCCCACCATTGGGCAACCAGATCCTTGAGATCCCAATGTTGGAACCACATAAGTTCGAATCGAAAGGGTCTGATGTATCTTTTCTTAGAGTCCTCCCCTGTTTCCCATAGAATTGGGTTGTGATCAGACCCGATTCTTGGGAGTGCCGTTAATGAAGAGTCCCCAAAATTCTTGAGAAAGAAGAAACCTATCTAATCTTATCCGAATTTGGTTTTCCTTCAATCTTTTGTTAGACCATGTATAGGAGAATCTACGCAGGTCCACATCCATCAGCTCATGTTGCTCAACAAAATCTCTAAACTCGTAGATATCAGCAGTTATTCTTTGATTTATTTATTTATTATTATTCATCATGGAAACTTTTGATTTTTGAAATTAGACCAACTAACCTTCGGTACTTACTTTCTGTGTTTAGGAATTGTATAGGTATGAGCAGGCATTTTAACACTACACCACAAAATAATTAATGCAGACAAACTGTCTAAAGTTGAAACAATGCCCGGAAGAAAATGATATCTATGCAATATTGTCTTAAAGAACTATACCCAAGTCATATTTACAAAAGGACCTTTTATTTTTTATTTACCTTTTCTTCAAAGGTAAGTTTATATTAATATAACATATTATGTCTTGTGAATTAAATTGCTTTAAATTTTTTTTTTTTTGGGTGGTGGCCACAAGGGGTAAACAGATTGTGACCACGAGGGAACCATTACATAACATATCCGCAACATGTGAGGCGAGAGATTTGAACCTGGGCCTCTCAGCAACTAGAGAGGTTTAACTACCCACATGCTCTCCAACTCCTCTACATGGGCGGATAAATTGCTTGTATGAAAAGAAATTGGATGAGATTGTATGAAAAGAGTGAGATATCAGCAAAGCATTTGTGATGAAGTGCAAAATAGCGTATGGAGTAAATAAGAGATAATTAAGTTAGAATAAATAGTGGAAGTGAGTCCGAACCAAGAGAAAGTGCAAGCCAAGAGAATCTCAAATTCATATTTGAAAGCTCTAATGGAAAGTGATGAGAATGTCCTAACTAAAAGTATGGACACCCAAGTTGGAAATAAGAGGAAGAGTGAATATATAGCAATTTTTATCTAGGTAGTAGATATTATACCAGAAGATATTATCAAATATGAGATGATCAAGCATAAAATAATTGTTCTTGAAAGTAAAAGGTTAATGAATATCTAGAAAAATAAAAGTGTGGATTGAACTCAAATTAATTTTTTCCTAAAGATTGTTTACTTTATCATATTTTCTAGTTACGAAACCGTAAATAAATCAATAGGAGTCTACCCATGGTTTACACAAAGAAATGTCTTTTATATAAGACCAAGAAGTTAGAAGTTTTCTTCGAATGTGGGTTATGCTTTTGGGATTTCCTTATAAGTTTATCAATAAGTATATTTTGAAGAATATTAAAAATACCTTAGGTAATTTATCAAGTAGGGAATAAATACTAAGGAGCAAAATCATGCTATGTGTACCTAAATATGTGTTGTTATGGATATTTCAAAACCTTTGCCACATCTATTGCAAAATTTTTGGCCTGCAAAGAATCCTATTGGATACAGAAGTCCAAGGTTCTCTGGTTGAAAGATAGAGATAGAAATACCAATTTTTTTCATGCTACAACCTTGAGTCACAGGATTTTCAATAAGATTATTAAAATTATTGAGGATGATACTAAAACTAGAAATATTTTAGAAATTTGTGAGGATGTTGTATAGTTTTTTTTAAATATCTTAGGAGTGGTAGCACCTATAGATGAGCAACCCTCCAATTTTTATTTATTTTTTTATTCCTTATTTAATTTTTTAACAAATGAACTATAGTATTTTAAAGAGTTTGAAATCAAAGAGGTAATATTTTCCATGGCCTATGAGAAGACGCCTAGACATGATGGTTTTCCTGTATTTTTTACTAAAAATTTAGCGAAATTATGGGGAAGTGGATATACAATATTATGGATGAAATTCAAAATACCCTTCATATTCCTAGAAGCATCAATTCCACCTTTTTGGTTCTGATTCCTAAAATTGTAAGAGGTAATTCCTTCAATAGTTTTAGGCTCATAAGTTTGTGTAATCCTCTATAAAATATTGGTTAAAGTTATAGCCAATATAATGAAGGCCATTCTTCCTCATATTATTGATCCTTGCAAAGAAACTCTTGATAAATGGAGGCAAATATTGGATGATGTGATTACTATTCATGAAGTTCTTCACTTCATAGATAAAAGTGACAAAGATGGATTTTTGTCAAAATTAGACATGAACAAGGCATGTGATAGAGTATCCTAAGAATTTTTGTTTCAAGTTATAGCTAAATTCGACTTTCATCCTTCTTATATAGACCTCATCAAAGGATTTCTATGCTTTATTATGAAATTTATCCTAATTAGTGGTTCTATAGCAGCTTATTTCGGAAGCCTTCGAGGCTTAAGACAAGGGGAACCACTATACCCTTATTTATTCTTATTATTGTATATAATTCTAAGGGGTTAGTTTTAGAAATAAAGCCTACCTTCTCTTGTATTCCCATAACCCACCAACAATTTGTGGATGATACTCTTCTTGCTTCAATATCCTCTATTAGGAGAGTGAAAGAGATTAAGTTTATTCTATCTTCTTATGAGGTTGGTTCTGAATAGAATATAAATTTCAATAAGAGAAAGGTAATTTTTTAGTATTCCCCTAAAAAGGTAGGTAAAAATCATGAAAATATTTGAATGGTTCATTGGGAAATTTCCTTCCATTTATCTAGGTTTATCACTTTTTAGTGACAGGTTACAGGATTCTTCTTGGATTCATGTGGTTGAGAGGGTCAGGATAAAGTTGGCAAGTTGGAAATATACCATCGTCAACCAAGTTGGTAAGGCATAACTCATTAGATACACCCTCCAAAGTATCTCAGTCTTCTTTTTATCACTATTCAAGATGCCAAAAAAAACACTAAAATATTTATAGTATTCAAAATGCCCTTCTTTGGATAGGCATATATAGAATTCCCTTGGTGGATTGGAAGCAAGTTTATTCCAAGAAGAGCATGGGTGGATTAGACCTCGAGAAACTAAAACAAATGAATTTGGACCTTATTGCAAAACTAAATTGAATTTTTTTCAAAATGGATGAAGCTATTTTAACAACTAAATATCTTGACATAGATGGTAATTCCCTCGATATCCAAGCCTAAAAAAGCAACTATTTTTTTGTAAATACCTTCTTCATTTTAGGTTTTTTATTCAAAAGGCTTGTTATGGAATATTGGTGATGGTAGAAAAGCTAAATTTTACAAACATTGTTGGATTCATAATGAGCCTTTGATTAGACAACAAATTTTAAAATACTTAAAGCCCTTTACTATAGAATCTTGTAGATATAGAGTCACCAAATTTCTTGAGGTAAGGGATGGAAAAATATCTTGTAAGACTTTATCTCTTGTTAATACCTCCCCTAAGCAAATTCATGCTCTAAGTTATTTATCCAATATTATTAGAATTCATCTCCTAAATCCTAACTCGTTAGTTGGTTCCCCTTTTTGGAAGGTGGGTAATAATGGTCTTTCATTGGTTTTTTTTTTTTTATTTGTAGAAAACATCCCAAAAGGGATGCCACTTTCGGGTAATACCCAAGGAGGCAGGGGTATCCATTTCGCAAAAAATGCCTAGGACTCGGACCTGGCCTACCACCTTTGACATACTCAAAGAGCAAACAAACACACAAAACCAAATTAAAAATAGTAAATAACAACAAAAATAATAAAATAAAATAAGAAAACATTCTCCTTGAGTGTGTCAAAACCAAAAGCACAACCAAACATGCACAATAAGATAAAAGAAACCACAACACAAACCACAAAGAAAAACACAAGAACCACATAACAAAACACAAACAAGATAAAAACAACAACACACAAAGAAATAACCCAAAAAGCATGAAAAATAAACACAAAAAAAACCTAAAAAATAAAATAAAAATAAAAATAAAAATAAAAATAAAAACAACCAACAACATACAATAAACAAAAATAAAAAACATAGAAAACACTCACACATAAAAAAAATGAAATAACACAAACAAAGAGAAACCCAAGAACAAGAACGAAAAAAAACACAAGAACAATAACAAAAAACATAAAAAAAAAACAAAACAACAGAAACACAAGAACAACAAAAAACAACACAAAGAACACAAAAACAAAACAAAACAAAAGAACCCACCCACCTTAAAAAACTAAACAAAGAAGACAAAAGAAAAAAAAAATGAACAAAACAATGACCTATCTAGACCAGAAGACTATTAATGCAAGAATCAACAAATGAAACAAAATAAAGAATAGAATGAGCTAGGGAACTAAAAAAACTGAATGAACCAAAGAGAAACAAAAAAAAAAAACAAGAAGAAACTAGGTACCTTCAGAACTGGAGCCATCCAAAGAAATGATAGAAAGAAGAGCTTCCCTAATTTGAGAAGCCCACCATATAGGAGGGTGGCCATAACAAGTAAGATCACATTTGTCCAAAGCCCAATTAGCTAAAGCATCAACACTCTTATTTTGATCTCTGACCACATGATTGTAATCAACTTTCAAAAAACCCATCTGGATTAACTGAATCTTCTCAATAATTCTTTTTATTCTCCAATACACCTTATGATTCTTAGGAGTCTTCAAGAGATTAATCATAAGTTGAGAGTCAGACTCAACTAACACCTTTTCCCATCCAACCTTAGTAGCCTCCTGAAGGCCTCTAAGGATACCATACCCCTCAACAAGGTTATTGGAAAGAATACCCAAATTCTAAGCAAAAGTAAAAACCAGGGAGCCATCTGAAAGTCTACCAATTCCTCCCACATTGGCTTTTCCAGGGTTCCCTCTAGAGGCTCCATCAGTATTGACTTTTCCAAAATCCTTAGGAGGAGGTTGCCAATTTCTAGTCCTATCCATCTTACTAATACTCACATTCCCTTTAAGTTGGTTGCCATTAGAAGGTTTAATCTTCAATATTTGCATCACTTGATCCCATATTTGGTGGGAGTTTTGGGGGTGATTAAGGAGTTGATGGACTGATTCAACTAAGTTGGCTATGGTATTTTGCCAAATATAGTGAATATCCTTCCTATCTTGATTAAAAATTTGGCTATTCCTTTCATTCCAAATATTCCAAAGAAGAATGGTAGAACCCATCCAAACTAACTACCTAATAAAATGATCAACACCCTCTTGATTAGGCCAATCCCTCCAAAGCTATTCAAAAGTTAAAAAATTGGACCACTGTAAGCCAAATAAAGTTGTCATTCTCCTCCATAGCTCAGAGGCTAAAGTGCACTCAATAAAAATATGGTTGATATTTTCTACATTCTTTTCACACATTTCACATCTAAAAGGTCCATGAAAATCACGCTTCATAAGTTGCTCACCAGTAAGAACCCTACGACGCAATAAAATCCAATTAAAGAACCTCACCTTAGGCCAGATCTTTTGAGCCCACAATTGAGAAAATATGTCAGAAGAATGGTTGGGATTATTATGGCATAAGGTCAAATAACCTTGAGCAACTGAATACTCACCCTTAGTAGTGTTGTTCCATCCAAAACAATCTTTTTCATGGGACCAAGAGAGGGATCTCATATGAAGGATGCCTTGGATATCTTGTCTTTGCCATTTTGGGATTTGAATAGGCTAGTCCTCAATAGGGATCCAATATCTACCAACCTTTGAATTACTAGTATGGTACCGACAGTAATTAGCCACCTTTATCCAATTAGCTTGATGAAGCTCCTCCATCCAAGGCCTCCAATCGAGAAACTGAGTTATCAAAGGCTTGTGACCATCCCAAGAATCTGTCCAAAAATATGCATGTTGAACATTATGAATGATCCAAAATAATTTTTTCTTTATCAAATCCTCACCATTCTTAAGAACTTCTAAAATGGGAGAACCTTTGGTAGGAAGTTGATAGCGAACAAGGTCTTCAAGACTTTTGTTCTCAGCATATTTAGCACGAAGATTATTGGCCCAAAGAGCATTGGGGTTATGCAACATCCTCCAATATAATTTAGCAGCTAAAGCTTTGTTTTTATTAATTGAATACCAGAATCCTAACCCCCCTTAACTCATAGGAAGACATAAAGTATTCCATTTCACCAAGGCCCATTTTATTTTCTCCTTAGTACCACTCCAAAGGAAACGATGACTAATTTGATCCAATTCTCGAAGAACAACATTTGGGATATTGAAAATGGAATAAAAATAAATAGGAATAGCTTGAAGGACTGATTTTACCAAGGTGATTCTACCCCCAGAAGAAATCCACTTGTTGGTCCACTTTCCAATTTTCTTCTTGACTTTGTCCAACAACCAATTCCAATCTTTATTTTTCTGCCTTTTAATATTTATGGGAATACCTAAATAAGTGATTGGAAGATAGGTCTTATTATATCTTAATTTATCCAAGACCATGGATTCCTATCTAGCAGAGCAGTGAAAGAAAATAACTTTAGATTTGTCTTCATTGATCAACTGCCTAGTAGCCTTAGAAAAATAGCTAATGATTTGCCTAATATTAGAATCTTCCCTAACTGTAGCTTTACCTAAAATGGTAGAGTCATCCAAAAATTGAATATGAGAGATAGGTCTAGCTCCATGAGCAATGGTAACTCCCTCAAGAGTTTTTTTTCTCTCTTTTTGGTTATAGTCCTACCCAAGCATTCAGCAAGAATGATGAATAAATAAGGGGAAAGTGGGTCACCTTGCCTAATACCTCTGGAAGCTAGGAAATACTGAGAAGGCTTGCCATTGATAAGAACTAAGTAGGAAACTAAAGAGATACATACCATAATCCAATCCATTCAATCCTTAGAGAAACCAAATTGCCTCAAAACTTTGATAAGGAAGTGCCAATCCACTCTGTCATAAGCTTTGGATAAGTCTAACTGGATGAACATAGAAGGAGAATTTTGCATATCCATGGAATGGATGGCTTCCTGAGAAAGAACTATCTCATCTACTATTTGACATCCTTCCACATATCCCCCTTGCTCTGCAGAAATAATCTTATGCAAAAGAGGCTTCAACCTTTCTGCCATGATTTTAGTAATAATTTTGAGAAGAACATTACATAAAGCAATAGGTCTAAAAGCTGAGCTTTTGGAACAATAGTAATATAAGTTTTATTGATAACCTTCAAAATTTCTTTGGATTTCCTGGATTCTTCCACCACCTCTAATAAATCAACATGAAGGATATCCCAGAACTCTTGGTAGAACTCAATAGGAAAACCATCAGGACCTAGGGTTTTCCATTTTTGCATTTTAAAAACTACTTGTTGAAGCTCATTGATAGTAATAGGAGCAGTCAAAATAGAGTTCTCCTCAGAAGTGCTAAGAGAATGGATTGCTTGAAGAACATTTTGTTGTGAAGCTAATTCAAGAGGAGTAGCAGTAAAAATATTGGAAAAGTAATCAACAACAATAGAGTTCATGCCATACCAAGTATAAACAACATCTCCAAAATCTTATTTTAAGGAAGAAATAAAGTTGTGAGATCTTTGAGCTAGAAGAGATTTGTGGAAGAAATTTGTGTTTCAATCTCCTTATTTGAGCCATTGAATTCTAGATTTTTGCTTCCATAAGATTTCTTCTTTTTTTTCCCATTCCTCTAAATGAGTTGTGAGTTTAATTTCATCTGCACTTCTCTTCTCTTTGAGGCTATCTAAATGGATTTTCTGATTCAAATTTTCAAGATGAGCAATAACTTCATGTTTTTTTTTATGAACATCCCCAAACTCTTTCCAGTTCCAAGTCTTGATTTTGGATTTAATGTATTCCAATATTTTGGCAAAATAGAACATCTTAGTCCCATGCCTAGGTTCACCTTCCTTCCACCATTGTTGCACACGAGGTTTGAAGGAAATGTCTCTAAGCCACATTAATTAAAAATAAAAAGGAGAGAAATTCACATTGGTTTTCCACATTTCCACCATGACTGGCCAATGATCCAAACCAACATTATTAAGAGTCTTCACTTAAGGATGTGACCATGGATTAAGAAATTTTTAGAGAGCAAAAACCTATCCAATCTCTCCATTATACAAGCTAAGCCTTGCCTTCTATTAGACCAAGTCATAAGGCCATTATCTGGTTGGATATCCACAAGATGGAGTTTTGCAATATATTCGCTCATGAGGTCAGTACTTTTGTCCAAATTTCTATTTGCCTCCCTTTATCATCGAGAGAGAAGATGGTATTGAAATCTCCTCCGATAAAGATCCAAGCTTTAGGAAAATGAGAGATAATATGAGTAATATCCTTAAACTGTCTTCTTTTTTCCTCCAAAGAAGTTGGGGCATAAATAGTAATGTAGAGCATAATCTGGTTGGAATGTCTACTTTGAATAGCTATAGCCAACAAACCCCAAATGCCAACCATATGGTGAATAACTACCTCTTTTGGGTCCCAAAGACAAGAAATTCCACCCGAAGTCCCTTGGGAACTAAGGGACACCACTTTTCCAGCTGGCCAAATTTTACTGGCAATTAAGTCCATATCCTCCATTGACATCTTTATTTCTTGAAGGAAAACAAGATGTGGATGATTTATCTGAATCATTCTTCTAATTTCATTTTGTTTTGAAAGACTCCCTTTGAGTCCTCTAATATTCCAAGTGATGATCTTCATTAATACCAGGGCTAAAAATTTTGGGAAGGGCATTAATCTTACCTTCCTCTACAAGCTTTTCACCTTCTTTTACCATATGATATTGATTGGTCTTGCGACCTACTTTTTGATTAGAATCCATCTTCAATTTGTTTTTACCTATTTATTGACTTATTCCAATTGAATCTGATATGGCTTCTAACCTTGAAGAATGCTCATACACAGCCAAAATTTTACTAGATGGTTCAATGGAGTCTATATTTGGACCTGCATTATTTAAAGTTTTGATATTTGAAATATTATTTTTCTTGTATAAATTTTCTCCTTTTTTTTTTGTTGAAAACCTTTGATTTGTTGGTTTGTCTCCGAGTTCTTTCCTTCATATTTAAATTGTGTTTCTAAGATTTTAGTTTCCATTATTTCCTCTTCCTCACTTGGGACATCATTTGTGGAAAGGATTTCAAACATATTAGCAAATGACTTTGATTGATCCTTCATTACTTGGTTTTTTTTTAGTGTTCTTCTTCTTAGGTATTTGGAAACCTGTTGAGTTTATATCTTCTTTCTTTTGATCAGGAATTTTATTTGGGCAAGCACTTGGCCAAATGACCATATTCATGGCAAATTCTACAATGAAAAGGAATTTTCTCATAGTCCACTACTTGCTCCCAAGTGTCTTCCCCAAATTGTAATGTGATCTTTTTAGGTAGGGGTTTGTCAAAATCCATTAAAACACAAATTCGAGCATAAATAATATGTTCAAAATTTTGAGTACAATCAGCAGTCATCATAAAAGTTCCTAAAGAGTTTCCAATTGAAGAAAAAATAGTAGGATTCCAAAATTTAATAGGGAGGCCAAAGAGTCTAACCCACACGGGAGCTATAGAAGGCATCTCTTCTTCGGATTTAAATTTAGTATGCCAGGGCTTCATGAAAAGCCCCGCCCTTCCAAAAAACCAAGGACCCTCTTGAAATTTTTTCTCTCTATCTTCATTGTTAGAAAATAAAACAAGAAAATAACCATTTGGAAAAACAGAGATTTGTAACTCACCTTTAGTTTTCCAGATTTTTGCAGCCCAGACTTTGAAAGCAGATAGACTCGGACGAAAACCCATGAACCGACAAATTAGTCCTCATGGTATTTTTACGGTTAAACCTACTTAATTTCTTTAGTTTGATGAGGAAGACGATTGGTTTCCAACCAATAAGATATGGTTCAAACACATCATACCTAAAGTTAATTTCTTCTTTTGGCAAGCCACCCACAATAAAATCTTTACTATTGAAAACCTTGATAAAATATGTCTGCCCATTTTGAATAGGTGTTATCTATGTGAATCTACTTGGGAGAATGCTAATAATTTATTTATTGAGTGTTCCTTCTTCTTAGAAGATATCCACATTCTCATCAAATTCAATGTTACCTGGGTCATGCCCAATTACATTCTAGACCTGTGTTTGCAATGGATTGCCCCATTTTGAAATCTTTTACATATAAATTATTGGTATTTATGATTACCTTATTTTATTTGAGGTATTTGGAATTAAAGAACCAACAAAGCCTTCAAAAATGTTAAAAAGGATCCCTTATATGTGGAAGCTAAAATTTTCAAGTCACTAAAGTAAAAAGTTTCCATAATTTTTATCAAAGATGAAAATTTATCCCATAGCAAATGTAAGCTAAATTTGAAAGGTATTTGAAATCTTACCACTTCCAATCCTAGAGATATTGTCAAATGGAAACCGCCACCTTAGGGTTGGATAAAACTAAACTTTTATGGGGTGGATATGGGTAACCCAAGCACCACAAGGGATAAAGGAATCATCAAGGATGACAAAGGGGTTATTATTTTAGCCTTTTCTAACTTCTTAGGTGCTTAGTCCAAATTTTTATCAAAGATTGTATGGTTTATCAAGGGGTCATGATCTTGGAAAGGTTGAATGCAAATAATATAGTAATCAAAGGTGACTCTATTTTCATCATTAATATTGCTAAAGGAAAACATTCCCCCCATTGGTCCATTGTAGATTTAATAGAAGATATTTACCATCGCACTAAGAATTTGGAAGGTGTTGAATTCAAGCACACCTTTAGAGAAGGAAATAAGGAATCTAATTCATTGGCCAACTAGGGTATTCAATCAAAATGTTCTTCAAATCTAGATAAAATATTTTCCTTCCTTTTTAACTTAGTGTATTTTGGTTTAAAATTTTGGTCTCTTTTTCCCCCTAGTTTCTAAGGTTCTCTCTCTTGCTTTTTTATGAGCGAATTTTCTTTGTTCTACATATTTGTGATTGATTTATTGATCCTATTTCATAGAAGTAGCCTACACTATTCCCTAAAGCTCATATTGACAACTAATTATTTAAAAAAAAAGTGAAAAGTTGATTAATTTATGCTAATCATGTTTTATTGTTGTTAGGTTAATGTGTTCAACATATTACTAAGCTCAATTTCACTTTTATTTCTTTTAGACTTTGGATTGATATTTATTCTTGTGGTTTTATTATTGCTAGTTCAATATATTCATATATTTAAAACAAGTATAAACAATGGTATTCATTCTAAAGCACATCAAAAGATTAGAAAATTTTAATTGTTTTTTCTTTTATTTTTGATGTATGATAATGAATGCACCTATTGGGTTATAGTTCAACATACAAATAGGTTCTAAATCCTTTCAGATACTATATTTGGGTTGGCTCCCCACTATTTTAGCTAGTTTAAATTAAACTAATACAAATAAAGTAAATATAATGGGAAAAATATCAAGAAGTAAGGTAAGTGTGATAGAAAATACCATCATAAAACCATAGTGAGATTAGTGTGATCCAATGGAAATATTGGGAGTTGATCAAATAAGTTTAGTATGATCAAATCCATGTTAACCTTAGCAAAATAAATGACTTATAAAAAAGGAGGGTAGAGCCATAAGCATCATACAACCATGAATCAAAAGGTCAAAAGATATAGTTTCTCCATAGAGTTTATACATAAATTTTCTATTACTTATTTTTTGATATCAAATGCACAATCATGCAACACAAAGAATAAACCTCTTTTAAGGAGATTTTCCAATGTGAGGTATTTTTTCTGCATCGCTAACCAATAAAACATGTTGATCTTCGACATTAAGTTCTTAAGCCATATTAAATTCACTCGCAAATTACCAACTATATCAGAACACAATAGCTCGTTTGCTAACTTGATTGTGTAGGAACCCTTGCTATCCCCACCCCATACCATCCGGTCATATACATATTCTCGATGCACCATAATCAGCCTCAATTCCTCTAATAGAGATCTCCACAAACATATGTTCGAATCATCCCTTAATCCTGGGAGGGGATTGGACCAATATTTTCTACCATTACGAATTACCAAAAAATTTGCCACATTTTGAAGGCCACCAATTCAAGAATGCTGAATTAAAGTCCCAAACCTTTGGTCTTCAATAAGCGGCTAATCTCTGATCCATTGGTATTACAAAAAATTCACTGTCTTACCATCACCAATGACCCATATATAATTGGAATTAAGAAAATCGCGAGACTTAATAAGACTATTCCAAAGCATTGAACCCCCACTTGGGAGATCGTCCAATAAAAAAGAAATAAAATTATATTTGGCCTTCAAAATACTGCACCATAGGAGGTTGGTTTTAGAAGCCAACTTCCAGTCAAGCTTAGCTACCAATGCCTTATTCATCATAGCAACATTCTTCAAGTTCAAACCACCTTCCTTATTTATTCTACACACCTGCTCCAAAGAGACAAGTTGAAATTTCCCTTTCATCTCTGGACCAGCCCACAAAAAATAAATCAGGATGTTGTGCAAAGTACTTTGGACCAACACAACTTTCCCCGCTTGACTAAGGAGGGTCCCTTTCCAAGAGGTCAATTTTATTTGGACTATTTCAACCACCAAATTCCAAAGTGATTCCTTCATACAACCAACTAAAAGAGGGAGACCCAAATAAGAAACCAACAAGTTGATATCCTTCAATTCAAAATATTAGCAAACTTTCTCTATAGAGCCTTTGGGGTATTAAAAAAAATATATTAATTTTCTCAAAGATAATTTACTACCCAACCACATTATCATAGCAATATAAGAGAGACTTGATGTCCCTAGCATGGATCACTAAAGCAACACAAGAAATAAGAGTATCGTCAGTAAATTTATAATGGGAAATCGGAGGATAAAGTAAAGTCGGATGAATTCCAAACTCACTAATTATTCTAGAGATTGATCTCCCAAGAGCTTGTGCCATCAAAATGAACAAGAAGAGAGATAATAGATCTCCTCATCGAATACCATGATTGGGATTGAAAAACACTATCGGAGATCCATTTATAAGGACTAAAAACCAGATCATGGAGACACAAGCCTCAACCAATCCAATCCATGAGTCATCAAAGCCAAACATTTAAAAAAAAAATCAGCAAAAAGGACCACAAAATCCTATTGTAAGCTTTGTTAGTATCCATATTTAAGAAAAAAGCTGCTCTATTACTTTTCTTAACAGAGTGCAAAAGCTCATGAATAACAATTGCACCATCCAAGATCTATCTCCCAAGAATGAATGCAATTTAAGCATTATCAATCAGAATTAGGAGAATCGGATTCAACCTATTAATCATGACTTTACTATAGATACTTTCATAATAAAATAAAATGTATTAATATAAATTATTATAACCAATCTTAAATCACTGTTGTTTCTAGAAACATGTCCTAAAAAGCAATAAACAACAATCCAGTCAAAAAAATTATTTTTCTTAATCTTTGTGTAACCTTTACCTATATATATATATATATATTTCATTCATATCAAATATAGTATAAAATATATTTAATACAATATAAAACTATATATAGAATGTAATTATATAAATCTCTATAAGTTGTAAGCTTACTATAGTGGTAACAGCTTTGGCTTCACTTTGGGAGCTTTAAGGTTCAAACCCTACTCAGTTTTAGGAGACTAAAAGTCCCTCATAAAAACTTGTGTAAACTCATTAAAACTGCAAACTTATTGTAGTAGTAAAGGCTTTGGCATTAGCCTCTCTTTGAAAGATCTAAAATTCAAACCTCATAAGGGGATTGGGACCCTGTATAAAAGCGTATTGAAAAAAATATATAAATATTTATATTATGATAAATAATTTTATAATATAATTTAGCTCATTTTTATTTATTTAATTTTTTTTTTTAATAAGTTCAGAATTTGAAAACACATAAAATAAACTTAAGTATTTCTTAAAACAATCCAATACTTTTTACTATTATAATATCACATAAATGATACTCTACTTTCTAATATAAAATTTTAAATGAAAGAGAAGAATTGAGAGATGTGTCTAGTTCAATGTTCTTGGGGCTCCTCAAGGTATCTTTGGTGAGGCTAGAGATTTATTGTGGGCTTTAGCCCATGTTAATATTTTGAGAAAGAAACAAATAACTAGGTTAATTACATGTTTCTTTTGACTGAATAGAATAACTGTGAATAAAGCTGAAAGGTAGCTTTGGAAGCAAATTTTCACTAAATTATCAGTACCATCAACAATACAGGCCGGTGGCAAAGATTTAAGGAATAAATAGTTAAAATCAAAGACAATTTAAATAATTTGTTTCACGCATGCATACAAAAAGAAGCTAATCAGTGACAGGAAAGTTGGCCAAACAAGCCTTTGAAAAAAATAATCGACATAATTTACTTAAAGATGAGGAGGAAGTTTGGCCACCCCGAATTCGGACCAATGTCAGACAACACACTAGAAGATGCATTTCAAGTAACTTAAGACCTGTCTAAAAGAAAATAAAAAATAAAATAATCCTAAAATATCATCCAACCATTAATATAAGTAGCAGTAGACCTAAATCATAGTAGATAATCAAGTGCTTAGGAGGAGGAAAACAGAGGAATTACACAACTCGTCTTTCAATGTTTCTACTTATTATTCTATGACACGTCATGCTATTTTCACATGCCACAGGTTAGAACCAAGTAATAGAAGGTCAAAGATTTTCTTTTCCCTTGACCATAGCTCTTTCTTATTATTACAGTCTCAAATTTTGATGGCAATAGAATAATAATACTATGCACGTAGGGAAAGAGTCTCAAATTTTGATTGCAATAGAATAAGAATACTATGCATGTAGGGAAACAGTCTCAAATTTTGATGGAAATAGAATTAGAATACTATGCATGTAGCGGTTGGTTTCCCAGTTTCAATCTTAATTATTTGGAATACGGAAAATAAAGCATTATGGGAAAAATTATGCCAAGCAAAACCAAGCAAAGCAGTAAATCAAAATGCAAAGTCATTGTTAATAGGGCAATACAAGGCTCTTCTGGATAATCTCACCACAACATATACAATTAATACATAATTTTGTAAATTATGTAATTCAAATTAAATATATTATTTTTTTAATACATATACAATGATTTTCATATTGGGAAAGATAAAAGAATTACACAGTGAAGTCAAGGAGACAACATAATGACTAATAAAAATATGGCCAATGTATAAGACAATTAATTATAACCATACGAACCATACTGTTAGTAGACATCACAAAACATATTTATTTATTATTCATCATGAAAACTCTTGATTTTTGAAATTAGATCAACCAACCTTTGGTACTTACTTTCTGTGTTTAGGAATTGTATAGGTATGAGCAGGCATTTTAGCACTACACCACAAAATAAATTAATGCAGACAAACTGTGTAAAGTTGAAACAATGCCCGGAAGAAAATGATATCACGATTCTATGCAATACTGTCTTAAAGAACTATACCCAAGTCATATTTATGAAAGAAGGAGACTCTTGAACCTTTTATTTTTTATTTATATTTTGTATTTTGTTCACATATTAAACTATTAAACTTTAAAAATGTGACCAAAATAACTTTATTAAATGATTAAAATAAATTACTATTGGTCACATATCTGCCTAATCAATAAACACTGCGTTTATGCACCGTAGATACGACCAACATTGAAAGGCCAGAGGAAAGATATGTCCTCCATGCCAATGTCCAGAGAGGGCTGGTTCTTGAACTAATTCTAAAACTGCTTGAAGACTAGAGATGCAGGAAAGAAATTACAAATTGCGAAAAGAAATCAGAAATATGGCCAGAGGCCAAACTATAGGTTTCGGGGCAGACTAAGAATAGGAAAACTCTCAAGAACAAAACAACATCAAATAGAAGGAAAGGCAACAGAATAAACTCACAATCTTGCAATAATAAATTTTAAACGAACACCTCGGTACTCACTCTCCCACTGGCAATATTTAAATCCAAATGTAGAATTTAAAATTGATAGCAAATAAAAAGAGTGAATGTTAAAGGAAGTGCACTACACAAAAAGAAATTATACGTAGAATCACTTATCAATTCAAAAGCCTGATGTTTTTCATTAATGCAGAGAACTTAGAGAGTATTCTCGCAAAGTGTCTAACCTCCCTTTACAAGAAGATTTACTTTGTATTTATAGATGTTTTCGCATCTTTCATTTAATACATGTGAGAGAAGAATATCCCGAAATTATAGACAAAAACCAAAAAAATATCCTTGATTTATTGGAAAATCCATGCACTTGAGAAATATATTCCATAAAATCTAAAATTTGGATGTAGATGCGCATGACAGGAGAAATCATTAAATTCTTTAAACATCTTTGGTACATTGGAAATCATGAAATCTTATTTCTCCTTGCTTTTACCCTTGCGATTCACAAAATAGAGTTACTTAGGGTACCCTTCATTAAATTCATGCAATTCAACATTTGACCAATCTCTTGTTCGCCTTAAATTCATCTTTGCCACATCAAACGTGCGCATGATCTTGGTTAAGCGGGTTCACCCCATGAAAGGGCGAATGGGACGTTCGCCCTTAAGGAAGGGCAAATGCAATTTTTCATTTTTGAAAGGAATTTCACCCCTGGGATGGGCGAACGTCATGTTCAACCCTTGACCAAGGCGTACAATATTTTTCAGGTGCGAGGGCGACCAAGTGCTCCAAGGCGCATTCACCCCAAGAAATACCATTCGCCCCTAAGGAAGGGTGAACACGATTTCATACTTAGATATTTTTTCCAATATTTTTTCAAAATAGGTTTTCCCCAGGAAAGGGTGAATGAGGTGTTCGCCCTTACTTAAGGGGGAATGTAAATACTCATAAATACATAAAGATTTTTCAAAGTGTCTTCAAGACTTTTCTTCATTCTTTCTATAATACAACATATCATACTTCTACATACTGAATGGAAAGTATATTATCACTTCATATAGAAATTAATACAAAATTTTCCCAAAATTCTAATGAAATACAAAATGGCCAACATTTCTTAGCGACTCATGGGGTATCCAACTCACATGGATGCAAGCAATCCCAGGCATTTATCCATTTGGTGTAGAGTCTGTACAAGAGAGGCAAATATCTTATCTTTTAGGTGCCACCTGTGCACGCTCTTCTTCCTATGCTTCAGCTGTGATCCTAATAACTTCAGCACATTCAACTTCTTCCACCACCTTCTCTGCTACTTCACGATCTGCTACCGCTTTCACTTCTTGTTCTATAATAACATTCGAAAGGGCCTTGTATGTGTGAAAAATGTCATGCCAAGCTTTAGTAGTAAACAAAAAATGATTACTAAGAGACTCATAAACAAAGTGAAGACTTTGTACATCTGTCAAGCTAAGGCGCTTCAAATGATGAGCCAACTCATAAAGGGAAATCTTGAAACATGTATATTTCTCCATCAGTGGAAAGACCTGCGCTTGAGTGAGGGGCTCAGCTAAGGAATCAATTTTTGTATTATCTTCAATAAACGCACTCTAGAGATCTTGCAACTACTCCATCAAAATAGGCTCACCCCAGTCATCTAGGAAGGTGGTGAAACCCAATCGGTCGATAGTCTCAAAATGAGACATCAAAATAGTATGCTTCCACTCAATAGTATTGAGGATGGCCCACCCCTAATTTATAAGGTACATGCACTGAAAATAGCTCTGCAGGGTTACCCGTGCTTAGGACCAAGCATAGTCCATCTTGCTGAGAGGGTGAATATACAGAGATGTATTCAACAAAGCTTGTATCTTCACAGCCATCTCCATATGGGGCGACAACAACTCCACTTAATCAATAATTTGTTGCCTAAGTTGTATTTGTATCCCTACTTTCCATAAGTACTACAACACATTTAATGCATGCACGATAAAATTTGTAGAATTTTGTACAGAGCAAAGGTGAAGGTCTCTTATGTTATCACACAAAAATCCCGCAACAGGCACAACCTTAGCTTCAAGCCATTTTTTGAGTTCTTCGACCTATTTTTGAAGGTTATGCATCTCAATTCGAGTAGCATCATGCTCCTTTAAGTGTACCTTGACTTGATTACAAAAATATTCCCTTTCAGTGGCCATTTTTTCTTTTGTTACCTTGCTCTTAACTAGTGCATTATCTAACTCAAGTACCCTGTCTTGCAGCTCGAAATATTTTTCTTTATAATGCTCCCCATGCAAATACAAGGAGCTCATATCTACTTGCATATTGCCCATGTTTTCAATGGGATCAACCTATGTCAGATCTTCAGTTATAGTCTCAGAAACAAAGTCCTCAGGTTGCAACTCGCCTTGAGGCTTCTGACCCATTGGAGTGAATGTTGTCACATGAGTCTCCTTTGCAAATGGATCAAAGGCCACCATTTTGATTGGCCATGCTGGTGCAAAAGCTTCTTTCCACCGCATAATCTTAAACCATTGAGAGGAGCTCAAGTGTGCTCGACTTAATTTTTCAACATCCAGATACTTGCGAGCCATATACACATATAGAACCATTTGTAGCTCTAAAATGGGGTAAATAGAACAAAAACCTTTGAGATACTAGGCACAGTAGACACGGATGACACAAATTGAAGTGGAGGAACAAACACAAGGATGATGGAAGAGATAAAAGAGTGGATGAGAGAGAGGACATAGATGCAGCCATGGTTATGCTAAGCCTAGACGGAGCTTATGTACTAACAGTCGTAATGGTGGAAGAAGAGATAACCGAAGGAAGGGCACGTGAAAAAGGATTAGTCCCTAATGCATAAGAACTAAAAGAAATGGAGGATGAGGAAACCAGAATGAAAGGAGTAGTAGTGAATTTGGAAATGGAAGTAGCAAAGGCGAAATAGGGAACCATATAAAGAGAAACAGAAGGAATACCAAAGGGTGGGAAGGTAGAAAATGGAGGGGACAAAAATAAAACTGATGGGACCAAAGAAGAAATCATTGTGTGCTCTATGGGGGAAAGGAAAGAAGGAAGAGATGACGTACCTTTGGGTGCAAGCACCATTGGTTCTATGGATGGAGGAGGTTGCGCAACTACCTCATTTTCTTGCTCTACCTACTACTCACCAAAATTGAGGGCTACTTCTTCATCCAAAATCTCAACATGAGAATCTTCTGAAAATTACTCCTCCTCTTGCTACGCCATCAAAAATATTTGTGCTATTGATATAGGACACTCACCATTGAGGGTAACGCTTACTGCTAGTATAGAAGTGATTATAGAACTCGATATAATAGGAATCGTAGTACCCAAAGTCATGGGCATTTTAATAGTTGAAGTAGTGGTCGCAAAAGTTTGGGGCCGCTTAGCTGCTCTAGGAAAAGGGGGCACCACCGACTATTTTTGTTGCTTAGGAAAGTAAACCTCTTTCGAAGGGAGATTCGCTCTTTGGGTCTGCTTTTTAAAAACATGTTATTATTCTTCTTCTTCCTCTTCTTATTTAGTATCATCCTCAACCATAGGACTTTCCTCCTCAGGTTCACTTTTGCCACTTTCGAACTACTGAAAGCTTTGTGGCAAAATGGTGGCAAAGGCGACAGGTTGATAGGAATCTACAAAACTATCATAAAATTGCGAGAACTAGGTATCAATATTTAACTCATAAGTAGCATAGGGCTTCCTTCAATGTATGCACATTACCCACCAGTTCATAATTTTCTCCTCCTTCCAATGAGGATTTGCCTCTTGAATAGTCCCAAATAGGCATGGAGGAGGAATATGCATTTTGTTATTTCCTGGATTATACTTCGCTTCCTGCTCATAATAATCATGCCATGGAGGAAGGGAGGACATTTTTTCCACATGCCAATTCATGTCTGGACCATCAAAATTTTTTTGATGCTTCTGAATATCCGAGCACAGACAATAATGAAAGGTCTTCGTCTTAATCAAACAATCACCAATTTTGGCCATTTCATCTTCATAGGGATCCAAATCAACATAATCATTCTACCAGGACTTTTTAGCCCTTGAACTTCTCTCTTTTTTATTGGCTGTTTGTACTTCAACACCCTTCGATGCCTTTGTTCTTTGCTACGTCTTCCCATTTTATCAGATAAAATCTATAACTTTTATACAATTCCCTACTTTGTAGATTCTAAAAATTCTTCTACACCTTGGAAAGCAGGATACAACGTGGGAAGAAAAGAAAAACATATAAGAAAAACAAGAATTACCTTTCTTCTTCAGAATTTTATAGGAGCATTATCAACTGCTGTAGTAATTACAAAATTAAATGCAGATGTGCCTTCAGAGAGAAATATTCTTCAAAAATCGCTCAGAATCCCTTCTTGAAGAATAAAAAACCTTCCCTTTGGTTCACCATTGGATTCTCCTTGAAAATCATGCCCACAACGCAACATAATCTCATAGAAAACGTGCCCTAGCACTAGAAGCTTACTAGGAAGACAAAATCAGTCTTTAATCATCAATCATTAATTCTGTCAGCTGCCTTGAAAAACTCAATTTGAGCTTCTCCCATGTTTGAACATCATCACTTAAAGTTGGCATTGGCTACTTCTGATGACTGCCACGTAACCTTTGGGCAAAATTAATTGCTCTGAATGCACGTCTTGGGAAAGCTTCACCAACGAATGTGTCCTTTAAAACTCCATGGTGCGCCTTATTTTCTAAAAATATAGAAGGAATTAAAGCAAGACCTATTGTGTTTTCTCTTACTTTTTTTTTTTTTATAGAAAAAACGTCATGCACAATGCTTTTTTTTTTCTTTATTTCTCTTTTTTTTTTTGGGTGACGTCAACAAGACACTTTCACCTTAAATATGGGTGAACGTGATGTTCACCCCTTCCAAGGGGTGCACATGAACCTGTGTTATTACTTTGCCATCTTTGAATTTCATTTCTTTTTCTTATTTTTTTTAGCAACATGCATATTTACATGAAAATATTTACATATGTACAAGGTACTACCTTTAATTTGAAATTATGAAATATAAGCCTTTAAATGAAGGCCATTCATCGGGATAGGGAGCTTGCACCCTTAAATATAACAAATTTGAAATGCATTAGAACAAGTCACAACTTAAATTCGAAAAGGTCCTTCCCAAATTGCATCAAACTTATGATGTTTCCTAGGCTTAGATTTTTTTCGTTCCATTTTAATACCAAGTCACCCACCTAGAAGCTTCGATCAGTGGTTTTACTCTGGAACCACTTCTTCATCTCCGTAGCACTTTTTTCAAAAGTGTGATAAGCTCACTCCCTTTCTTCTTCTAATTGTAGCAACTGTGCCAACCTTGCCTCTATGGGACTATTTTCTTCGTTTTCATATTGAAACATATGCAAAGTTTGAATCACATGAAGTTCAATATGGGTAGGAAGGACAACTTATTTCCCATAAACAAAAGCATACGGGGACATTTTAATGGACTTCTTTACTAAAATGTGATCGGCCCAAAGTGCCTGATTTAACAACAAATGCCAATTCCTCTTATTCTCACCCATTATTCTCTTTAGAATCTGAAGCAAATTTTTGTTGGTTGACTCAGCCAATACATTCCCTTATGGGTAATAATTGGAAGATGTCTTCAAATAAATACCATACCTACTGGCGAATTTGATAATTTTGGCTCCAATGAAAGGAGTACCATTATAGGTAACTAAGGAATCGGGTATACCGAAATGGGTGATGAGGCTCTCTAGAAAAGAAATAACAGTCACTTGATTCACCTTCTTGGTGGGTATAGCTTCTACCAATTTGGTGAAGTAATCTATTGCAGTCATAATATACTTATGCTATACAGAGGATTGCAGATCAATAACACCTATAAATTCAATGCCCCATTATTGAAATGGCACCTCTACCTGAATTGAATGTAATAGTGATGCTCCTTTTATCACTCGACCCACATATCTTTGACAATTGTCACACTGCTGACTTATATTGTGTGAATCGACAAACAGAGTAGGCGAATAATAGCCTTCCTGAATAATTTTCAGAGCCATAGGTCTACCGACATAGTGCCCTCCTGGCAACCCGAAGTGGAACTCCTCCAGAATTTTTGTTTTCTTAGAATCTTTCACACATCTAAGGAGTATACCATCAATTTTCTTATAATATAGGCCTTTTGGAAACAACACATACTTGAGTACCTACAATATGAACCTTCAAGACTATGAGGGGTTAAAGCGGCTACTACACCTTCTAGAAGTAAAATACTCAATGAGTTCCTCAATCCACTCTTTCTTGCCCACTACATTATTTGCACAAATTACATCTTCAAGATTTGTCTCAACAACCACGCTTTTGGCCAACTCTTGACAGAGAGCACATCCACGAATAAAATTTATCAACTTGATCTCTATGTCATACTCCTAGATCTTTGAAACACATTTGGCTCTCTTATCACCCAAATCTCCTTGAATTATAAAATTTTGAACATCAGGGTGAATGACGTAAACCATAGTTCTACTCTAAGAAACGAAGTGGCAAAACTTCAAGGCTTTCATAACTATATAAACCTACTTCTTAATAAAATTATACTTCTATTGGTGCAGCACAATAACCTAACTTATAAAAACAATAGGCTTTTCTTCACCATCATCTTGTTTTTGTGTGAGCATGGTAGCATAGCTCTCCTGCTCACCTACTGCATATAGTATGAAATCTTTGGAGTAGTCAAGGTTGATCAATACTAGCGCCTGAGTTATTCTCTCTCTAATTTATTGAAAAGCTCACTTCCTAGCCTCCGTCCACTTAAACTCAATATTATTTTTCAAGAGTTTTGTCATTGGTTTGACGACTTGGGAAAAATTAGCAATGAACTTGCAAATGAAGTTTAATTTTCTGAATAAGGACTGCAAGTCTTTCTTATTCGCAAGTAGCAGCAATTTCATTAGCACTTTAGCTCGTGCAATATCTATGACCAATCCTTCTTGTGAGATCACATGGCCTAGTAGCTTCCCATCCTTGACTGCAAAAATTGACTTCTTCAGATTTATGGAAATCCCAAATTCTCGGCACTTCTCAAATATTTTCCTTATATGGGAAACATGATCTATTCTGCAATGTGAAAACACTATCATATCATCAATATAAATCACAATGATTTTATTTAGCAACTCACCGAAGGCAATGTCCATGGCTCTCTAAAAATTTACACTAGCATTTGAAATCCTGAAATGCATCCGCTGATAAGCTAATGTATCCCGCTTATTTGTAAATGTTGTCTTGTATTGATCCTCATCCTTAACCAAAATTTTATTGTACCCATATAAGTCATCTAACAAGGAAAATATCTGAGTGCTAGCCACAACATGAAGAATCTGATCTATCTAGGGAAGAGGATAATGATCCTTAAGTGATACCTGAATTAAATTCTGAAAGTCAACACACAGATGTATATCTCCATTCTTCTTTGTTACAAGAACCAGGTTCAATACCCAAGTGGAATGCTTAATAGGATAAATGATCTTCACTTCAAGCATCTTCAATAACTCTACTTTCATGAGGACTTCGATCTTGGGATTGAAAATATGCTGCTTCTATCAAAAAGGCTTAACCCTTTCTTGCAGGTCGATGGTGTGCTAGATCACATTCTTGTTGTACCCTTTCAAGTCTTGATAATTCCATGCTATAATATCTGGGCATTCATAGCATAAACTTCTAATACCCTCAATTTCATCTATTTCATAATCTTCAACTCCAGCCTTAATGGTATTTCCTAGCTCCAACTGCAATTCTCTATATTCCTTGGCATCCACCTTAATACTATGTTTATCATCTCTATCACTTTGATCAAATAGGATTTCTAGCAAAATCAAACCTCTGGGAATATGATTATTCCTTAACTGGATCATCTCTTCTTTTTATTCTTCCACAAGAACTTTATTTTCTACGCGGGTAGCCTCTTTGAGGATAAAATTCACTATTTGTTCATAATTATCGAACAACTGCCAATAGAGGCCCTTATCTAGAATGGAAGGTCTGGATATTACCCTCATTGTCTTGGGTTTTTGGACCACTTGCTCGGTAGGAGAATAATTGGCACCCAGGGAAGCTAAAATGTCAGCATGCCTATTATGCTCCCTAGGAATTTCTTGAATATTCAAACCTTTAAATACTTCAAAAATATCCCATACCCTATTGCGATAAGCCTTCAAGTAATGTTGCTTTGAAACACATATGTTTGTAACTTGATTGACTATAAGATCGAAATCACCAAAAATATGCAACTGCTCAATTCCTTAACATTTTTCAAGCCAAGGAATAATATTTCATATTTAGTGGTATTATTTGTACAACTCCAAGTCAATATGTAGGAGTATGTTTTTTGTATGCCTTCAGGAGAAAACAACACAACACTTGCTCCTGTACCATTCTTACATTGAGTTCCATCAAAGAACAACGTCCATAACTGATGCAAAATAGAATCTAAGGGCTTAAGGGCCTATTCTCGAGGCTTTTTTGCCTTCTAAAAGGAATAACAACCAATTTCTGTTCCAATCACTGTGTTAAATTCTGTCAACAAAAACTCATCTTCTAAGTGAAGCTCCTCAAGTACTTCTTTAATTAGACCAATTTTTTCCAATTCTTCGGTCATCATATTTACCATGCCTAGGGCTTGTTCTGCCTCCTCTATCTTCTCGATATGAAAAGGGGAAGGTTTCTCATTATGAATGTGAATTAGCCTACCTTTGAATGAAATCTCCAAATTTGAATAATCTAAGGACAAATAACCTCCCAACTTAGCTGTGAATTGCCTTGAAAGGCACATGCTAAAATAAGGTTCTAAATAAACAACCACAAACTCCTAAATGACAGTGATCTATGGCATGTTATGAAGCACAATTAGAATATCCTTGATTACTCCAACCATTTTAACTAGGGTACCATCCAATTGTTACACTCCTAGACTACTCCTTGTATACTCCATTCCCATCACTTCGCATACCACCTTAGGCATAATAGTAGTGGCAGCACCAGATTCAATCATGCAATTATGCATAATCCACCCTTCCATTCTCAAAGATAAACAAAATGTAGGAGGATGATTTTTACCTATCACCAAATTCAGGAGCACTTGAGCCAAGACTATTTGCAAACGATCTTTCTTTTGGTCTTTGGCACTCTTTAGGGATTCTTGCAACAAATCAATCTGCCTTGGTAGCTGCAATGCATCATACAAGCTAATCCTAGCTGGGATTTTCTTCATTTCCTCCACAATATTGTAGTTATGAGTAGGTGGGAAATTTTATTCTAAGGACTGTTTGTACTTATCTTGATACTGCTACGTGGCTTCTACTCTTTTCATTTTAGTCAATGAAGGATATTTGAGTTTTTCCTTAGCTTGCTCTTTCGTCTCATCGGAGGCTAGAGTAGTGGCCATGTATTGTGAAGTTGAAGGCAGAGCTTGCGCTTTACCTTGTTCTTTCCCAGGTGGTGAATATTTTGACTTGACAACATCAGGAGTCTAATCTGGGATGTTTGCTTTTATTTCGAAGCTTTTGGAACCATGGGTACTTTCAATGGCTGCATTTCTACTAGATCCATGGTTACTGGCCTCTTTTTGGACCTGGTAAGGACTGAAACTTGCTTAGGAAACAACACCATACAATTATGTTTCACTTCTCGAATCATGTTAACTTACCCACCTGAAGCACTTTCTGCCAATGTCTGAACGTAGTTTAGATTGACCATACATGTATCTTCACCATGAGGATCATTCCAAGTAGAACTCCAATATGTCCTTTTGGATGCATTAATCTCATCATTTGCTTGCTTCATATTATTCTTCTCAGGTCCCCTGCTAGTGGATGCTTGCTCTTGGGTAATCGGTGGAGTCTGGAACCTTCTAGATCGAAACTCAGCTTCAAATTTCTTCTTCCTCATAGTTGTCAGCTCATTGGATATTATCCTCAAAGCCGCATTATTGGATTTTAATTATTGTAATAAAACCATGAGGGGGTTCGTACTAGATGATGAAATGGGCATGGGTAATGGCAATGGTACTTGTGGTGCAGAAAAATGTAAAGGGGTTGGAAGTACTGGCAATGTTGGAAAAGAAATGGATGAAGGTTGTGATGATATCGTCGGAGAAGAAAAATGTGGAAAGCTTATAGTAGATGACTATGGGGTCGTAATAGGAGCTACTTTAGGGGAGCCTAAATTCCATGAGGGAACATGATACATTGGTATGGGTTGCAAAAATGCATTGGAATAAAGATATTATGGTAGGTCAGGAATAATAGGCATTGTCGCCTTCAGAGGAAGCCTTCCTACATCAATCAAATCAGATTCATATTTTGGAGCTTGTGTATAGAGATCCAAAAAATGTGGTCACATTAGCCTAGCGCACCATCATACCAATATCAATACTGAGTGCATGAAGATAAAAAACACCACTTGCTCATGGGTCGGCCATAAATAATCTAGAATCCGTTGCCAGCTTCGCGCAAATCGCACATTGAAATCTCCAAGCTCCTCTTGATGATTTTTTTGAATTGAGGTGAACTGATGTAGCAATGAATACGGATCAACTTGCTCATGAAAATTCTTAATTAGCAATTCGGCCAATTTATCCCATGAAGTAATTGTGCCAGGTTGTAAAGATCGCTACCAATAGAGCAATTTTCCTCTTAATGACAAAACCAAAAGCTTTATCATCACATCTTCATCCGTTATATCATGAATAGTTGCAAGAGATGCTACATATTGGATATGCTCGTACGTAGTATTTCTAGTACCATTGTATGTTTGTAAAGCCTTCAGAGAAACTTGAGGTACTGGGTTCTACGCTTGCGAATGCAGTGCGCCCGAGTTATTCCAAGTAAAAAACTATCTATGAAGTTTTTGTCGATGTGGTGGGGGATTCTTAGCCATATGCACTGGAATATGAGGAAAAAGTCATGAAGCGTTAGTGGTTGTAGTAGATGAAGGCTAGGGAAAACTAGTGGTGATATTTACAGGACTTACGGGAGTGAAAAACACATCGGCTAATCGAGAAGATGAAATAGTTGGTATTGATGGAATATAACGAAGTGAGGATGTTCTTCAAAAATTGGCTACTTGAGGATGCCCTCCTAGACTTTGGATGTATAATTCATAAAAAAATTGATTATTAGGATTCTTGGCTTTTGATCTTGTATTCATGAGAGACAACTTTCGTCGTTCTCATGCTTATGAAGTCCTAGGTAACAATTGAGTCACCAGATGTTCTATTCTCAAGTAGGAATATGAACACCAAACCTAGCACTTTTGAAAGTGGAACCTTGGAAAATTCCCATCGAGCGTGCCAAAAATTATTCGTCAAATATCTACCTAATCAATAAACATTACGTTTATGCACCCTAGATACGACCAACATTGAAATTCCAAAGGAAAGAGATGTCCTCTATGCCAATATCTATAGAGGTTTGGTTCCAGAACTAATTCTAAAATTGGTTGAAGACTAGAGATGTAGGAAAGAAATTACAAATTGCTAAAAGAAATGGTAAATATGGCCAGAGGCCAAACTGTAGGATTTGGGGCAGACTAAGAATAGGAAAATGCTCAAGCACAAAACAACATCAAATAGAAGAAAATGGAACAAAATAAACTTGCAATATTTCAATAATAACTTTTAAACTAACACCTCGGTGCTCACTCTCCCACTAGAAATATTTAAATCCAAATGTAAAATTTAAACTAGATAGAAAATAAAAAGAGCGAATGTTAAAGGAAATGCACTACACAGAAATAAATGATACTCATAATCACTTATAAATTCAGAAGCCTGATGTCTTTCATTAATGCAGAGAACTTAGAGAGTATTCTTGCAAAGTGTTTAACCTCCCTTTACAACAATATTTGCTTAGTATTTATAGAGGTTTCCGCATCTTTCATTTAATACATGTGATATAAGAATTAACTAGGATCAAAGATGAAAACCAAAAAAATCTCCTCGATTTCTTGGAAAATTCATGCACTTGAGAAACAAATTCTAGAAAATCTGAAATTCAGACATAGATGCGCATGACAGGAGAAATCATTAAATTCTTTAAACACCTTTGGTACATTGGAAATCATGAAAACTTATTTCTCCTCGCTTTTGCAATTGCGATTCACAAAATAGAGTTACCGAGGGTGCCCTTCATTAAATTCATGCAATTCAACATTTTACCAATTCCTTATTCGCATTAAATTCATCTTTGTCACATCAAATGCGTGCGCGATCTTCGTTAAGCGGGTTCACCCCATGAAAGGGCGAATGGGACATTCACCCCTAAGGAAGGACGAACATGATTCTTCATTTTTTAAAGGAAGTTCACCCCTGGGATGTGCTAATGTCATATTTGCCCTTCGACTAGGGCACACAACATTTTTCAGGTGCATGGGCGACCAAGTACTCCAAGGCACGTTCGCCCCAAGAAAGGGAGAATGTAAGGAAGGGCAAATGCGATTTCATACTTAGATATTTTTGCCAATATTTTTTTAAAATAGGTTCGCCCTAGGAAAGGTCGAATGAGGCGTTCACCCTTCCTTAAGGGCGAACGTAAATACTCATAAATACATAAAAAAAATTCAAAGTGTCTTCGAGACTTTTCTTCATTCTTTTTGGAATACAAGCTATCAGACTTCTACATACTGAATGGAAAGTATATTATCGCTTCATATAGAAATTAATAGAAAAAAATTCTAAAATTCCAATGAAATACAAAATGGCCAACAATTACCTTTTTTATATTGTTCAACCTATTAAAATTTAAGAATGTGACCAAAATATGGGTCTATTGAAAAAGGATCTATACAAATTTCGTCTTTTATTTGTATTACAAATAATTTTATTATCATAAAGTTTCTTCATAAAGAAGCATTCACAACTTGTTGGAGAATAATTATATATAAAAACATTATATCTATGGTGTTTTTAATATTTTTATAGAAAGTAACTTATACTAATCACTAAATCTCATCTTGACAACAATTTTTTTAGTTGGTCTTTTACCCACCAATAATATATTTATAGATTGAACCTTTACAATACCAAAATGTAGGTTTATTGAAAAGACAACTATAAAAATTTAAGTTTTTATTTTTATTATTAGTAATTTATCATTAATTTTTTTTTGATAAAGAAGCATTAACAAGAAGGACTTCATCATTTTGGTTACTTTGTTCTCTCTTCTCTTCCAATAATAGGATTGAATCACAATCCTTTGATACAGGATGTTTTAGTTGGGAATAGATTTTTTATGTTTCCCTTTCGTTATGCGGTTGATAAATGATACCTTTGAGACCTTGATAGATTCCTGGTGGAATAAGGATTTTTAGGTCCTTTAATATCTCAAGTTGTCGACAAGTTAATATTTGTGAAATGCAATTTAAAATAATGAGATAAAATTATCTTTTGTAACATTTTCTAAATGAAAAATTCCTTAAACTTACATATTTCAACCATTGAAGTTGGTGTAGAATATTTTCCCCCGTCAGAGGCTGATAGAGATCTTGAAAGGAGTTTATTTGTAGATTGTTATAACTTTTAGACCTACAAAGAATCTTATTGGAGATAGAAGTCCAAAATTCTCTGGTTGAAAGATAGAGATAGAAATACCAATTTTTTTCATGCCACAACCTTGAGTCATAGGAGTTTCAATAAGATTATTAAAACTATTGAGGATGATACTAAAACTAGAAATATTTTAGAAATTTGTGAGGATATTGTATAGTTTTTTGAAAATATCTTAGGAGTGGTAGCACCTATAGAGGAGCAAGCCTCCAATTTTATTTTTTTATTTTATTCCTTCTTTAATTTTTGAACAAATGAACTCCAGTATTTCAAAGAGTTTGAAATCAAAGAGGTAATATTTTCCATGGCCTATGATAATACCCCTAGACATGATGGATTTCCTATAGTTTTTTTCCAAAATTTTAGGGAAATTATGGGGAAGCGGATATATAATGTTATGGATGAAATTCAAAATACCCTTCATATTCCTAGTAGCATCAATTCCACCTTTCTGGTTCTGATTCCTAAATTTGTAGGAGCTAATTCATTTTATAATTTTAGGCCCATAAGTTTGTGTAATCCTCTATAAAATTTTGGTTAAAGTTATAGCCAATATAATGAATGCCATTCTTCCTCATATTATTGATCCCTGCCAAGGAACTTTTAATAAAGGGAGACAAATCTTGGATGATGTGATTACTATTCATGAAGTTCTTCACTTCATAGATAAAAGTGACAAAGATGGATTTTTGTCAAAATTAGACATGAACAAGGCATATGATATAGTATCCTATGATTTTTTGTTTCAATTTATAGGTAAATTCGACTTTCATCCTTCTTAGATAGACCTCATCAAAGGATTTCTATGCTTAATTATGAAATTTATCCTAATTAATGGTTCTCTAGCAGCTTATTTCAAAAGCCTTTGAGGCTTAAGACAAGGGGAACCACTATACCCTTATTTATTTCTTATTATTGTAGCCATTTCTAAGGGGTTAGTTTTAGAATTAAAGCCTACCTTCTCTTGCATTCCCATAACCCAACAACAATTTGTGGATGATACTCTTCTTGCTTCAATATCCTCTATTTTGAGAGTGAAAGAGATTAAGTTTATTCTATATTCTTATGAGGTTGCTTTTGAATAGAAGATAAATTTCAATAAGAGAGAGGTATTTTTTTAGCATTCCCTGAAAAATATAGGTAAAAATCATGAAAATATTTGAATGGTCCATTGGGAAATTCCCTTCCATTTATCTAGGTTTATCACCTTTTAGTGATAGGTTACAGGATTCTTGTTGGCTTCCTATGGTTGAGAGGGTTAGTGTTAGAGTAATATTCCATTCTTTGGGATATTTACCCTTTTACTCCACTAGGTAAAATAGGTAGTATATTGCATTACACTACTTGGGTAGATTATTACATTTACTCTTCTAGTTTCTACCATGTAGATATTTATTGTCTTAAATATCTAATGGTTAATTTCCTAAATATCCTAGGTGGAAGAGTTCTAACCCAAAATATCTTCCTCTTGGTAGATTGTTTGGTGTGATATCATTTTCGTTTAGTTTGATTACCTATTTTGTAACCTATTTAAACTATAGTTCCTAAAATATATGGTTAATACAAATATTTCATTTCATCATTCATTCATGATTTATTGGTCACATTCGCATCAGAGCTGGAGGGAGCCAGAGGGAAGAAGCGTAACAAAACTTCATTCCACTAGAAAATGCGAGGAAGTGCAACGAGACATCTTCGTTCCGCTGGAGAAGGCAAAGGCGATCGCGGAGGAGGAAGCACCATTTTCATTTGGTGACTTTAATTTATTTTTCCTATCTTCCTAAAGTTCCTAATATTTTATTAATGATTTATTTAACCCACTAAGCTCGGAGGTAGAGGAGGTAGAAACCTAGATTTTTTTTTCCAGGCCAACCTCGACCCCACCTCAATAGGCTTTTGGGCCCATAAGAGAGGGCCCACATGATATTGACCGGCAAGGCCCTATACGCTGATGATCTTGAGCACTCACAATCGATTTATCGGGAAACACACTTCTTATAGGTGATCACACAATCATACCCAAGGGATCATGGAAGGAGCTTTTTTGAGGCTCCCTCCCATTGGGACAACACATCCACGGTAAGCTAGTAGGAGTGCATATAGGACAAAAGCATCATCACGCTCCCATGTTGCCAACCCAACCGAGAGTGCATAGAGAGACGGAGCTCCATCACACTCCTGGTGGAGTGCACTAGCCTCCTAACCTATACATCAACGTCACTGACCAATGCCACACACCTCAAGGATGCACCAGACCTGAACCAAAGCCCTCCATGGTGGACATGCTAGATAAGACCTAAACTTGTGGATACTTGGAAATCCACAGACGAACACATGACACTTGCCCATGGCTCAAGGATATGAAAAGGTTGACATCATCTAGCATGGCCTTGGATCTTGAGGAGGTGATGTGGCAAGGCTGATGCCATCCGGCGTGGGCTTGGATCTTGAGGAGGTGGACGATAGTTTCTGACATGGCGATGGGGTGTTGACTTAGCAGCTGGCATGACTCCTAAGGATCAGGAGTTGATGTGTCAACCTGATATGGACACAACATGTGGTGGATAACCACTATACGTTGACCTAGATTGGGACCATCATGCGATGGACTAACAAGTGGTGGACAGCCACCAGACACGATGCATGCACTAGACTACCCCTAAAAAGTGGCAGGGATAAAAACATGACCTGAACTGATTGCTCGAAGGTATTTGAAAAGTAAAGGACATATTTGCCCTTTTAAAGCATAAAATTGCATGCACGATATGCATGTGGGATTATTTCCACTTTACTCCTGCTCCATCGCAGGGAAGCTTTCAAGGTGAAGGCCTTCCCTTCAAGCGTTGTCGAGCGAGATAGCCTGACTAGCTTGAAGAGCCAGCCAAGAGCTAAGTCCAGTGGGATCGTAGGTTCAACTCCCCGTGGGGACACTATCAACATTTTTTTGATAGAAGGGGCGCCACACCAAATGGTCTTAAGGTAATTTTTTATTTTATTTTTGTAATTTTTACTTAGTTTTGAGTATTTTCTTAATAATTAAATATATTTTGTTTTAAAATCATGATTTTTTAACAAAATTATTATTTTTATTTATTAATTTGATGCTTAAAATTAATTAGAAATTATGCATTAAAATAAAATAAAAAGGGTTCTATTTTGCATTTATAAGAATTTATATTCTTTGTTTTCTCCAAATTTGGGGATAAAAAACAAGAACTTAGCATGATTTTGTTGCAAATTTGAATCCTACAACTCTTCTCCAAAACCCTTTTTAATTTTACAAAATAAAAGGGGGGAAATGTCACATTTTGTGATTCTTCATTTCCAAAATTGTAACACAAGGAGTCACCAGAACTTGCAAAATTCAAAGTCAAAATTTGTGCAATTGTTTTCTCCAAGGAGGGATAAAAGACAGGAAATTGCACATCTTATTTTTTGCAAAAACTTGAGAAGAAATTGTGACATTGGGTCCATATAAACTAAGTCGTGTGTCGACTTGTATTCAAAGGAGTGTTATTTGTTAAATTTGCAAAACAAAGGGGGGAAGACAAGAAATTGTATTTCTTTTGCAAATTTGTAACACAAAAGAGAGGAGCACTTAAAAAAAATCAAATTTGTTTATTTTACAAAATTAGAAAAGATAGGCAATTGATTATTGTCACATTATTTGCAAAATTTTAAGACAAGGAGGAGACAAAAACATATCAATTTTTTGTAAAACACAATTTCACATTTTGTTGCAAAAATTAAAAGGTGCATTTTTTATTTTACTCGACACCTGCATTGGCAAATTAGGTGCATTTTCGGTTGCATCCGACACCTAGGTGATAAGAATTGTGTGGGCATTCTTGTTTGATTGTTGCATTATTTATTTTTGCAATTATAAGTCATAGAATCAAGAACACTCCATACCTCAAAGTTTCACTAATAAATTTGTGTTAACCATTGCACATATTTAAAGCCAATATTCACTTCATATTCTCTCATATAAACAAAAACCCCTAATTCACTCTATTTGTTTGGATTAATTTCCTCAAACTGATTATACCTCTTCAAGAGGATTTTTAGGCAGGTGCCATTAAATATTTTTTTGATTGAATTATCTTTCATCTCTTATTTTTTTGGCTTAATTTCCTCCAACTGATTATCTTCCATCTCTTATATTTGTAAAATCCTTCACAAAGCTTCTTTTGTTGCACATATTTTGCAATTAAGGGGGGATACACATTTCTTTTCTTCAAAAAAAATTTAAAAATGGAAGAAGACTTATAAGGGTGCATTTTCGACAGGGACCGACACCTTAGTCATACTTATTTCATAAATTAATTACAACATGTTTTGCAACAAGAAGGGGGAAACTTATAAGGGTGCATTTTCGATAGCGACCGACACCTTAGCTACCTTATATTTTGCAAACTCATATTGTAAATTGACTGAACCTTGTATGAAGTGATCTATTCTACTACACCTAGTGATTGCAGTGATTGGTTACCCATGCAATTCAGTTGGATGATGAGATTATTATAAGGACATTCATGGGTGTGAAGACAAAGTGAGGAATGACCCACTTTTTGCCTAGGAGCAGCCAGAGCACTATGACAAAGCAAAAACCAACAGATCGACATCCTTTTCACTGTATTGGGGCAATTATATACATTACCCAAATAATGTAATAAGGGGGATGTTAGAGTAATATTCCATTCCTTGGGATATTTACCCTTTTACTCCACTAGGTAAAATAGTTAGTATATTGCATTACATTACTTGGGTAGATTATTACATTTACTTTTCTAGTTTCTACCATGTAGATATTTACTGTCTTAAATATCTAATGGTTAATTTCCTAAATATCCTAGGTGGAAGAGTTCTAAACCAAAATCTATTCCTCTTGGTAGATTGTTTGGCGTGATCTCTCTTTCATTCAGTTTGATTACCTATTTTGTAACCTATTTAAACTATAGTTCCTAAACTATATGGTTAATACAAATATTTCATTTCATCAATCATTCATGATTTCTTGGTCACAGTCAGGATAAAGTTCGACAAGTTGGAAATATACCATCCTAAACCAATTTGGTAAGGCATAACTCATTAGATACACCCTTGAAAGTATATATGTCTTCTTTTTATCACTATTCAAGATGCCAAAAAAAATTACTAAAATATTGATAGTACTCAAAATACCATGAAAGAAAATATAGAATTCCCTTGGTCTATTGGAAGCATGTTTATTCCAAGAAGAGCAAGGGTGGATTAGGCCTCGAGAAACTAAAACAAATAAATTTGGACCTTATTGCAAAACTAAGTTGAATTTTTTTCAAAATGGATGAAGCTATATGGGTAGATATTTTATCAACTAAATATCTTGACATAGATGGCAATTTCCTCGATATTCAAGCCTAACCTAACAACTATTTTCTTGGAAATACTTTCTTAATTCTAGGTTTATTATTCAAAAGGATTTTTATTGAATATTGGTGATGGTAGAAAAGCTAAATTTTACAAACATTGTTGGATTTATAATGAGCCTTTGATTAGACAACAAATTTTAAAATACTTAGATCCCTTTACTACAGAATCTTGTGGATCTAGAGTCACCAAATTTCTTGAGTTAAGGGATGGAAAATGATCTTGGAAGACTTTATCTCTTGTTAATCCCTCCGCTAAACAAATTCATGCTCTAAGTTCTTTATCCAATATTCTTAGAATTCATCTCCTAAATCCTAACTCGTTAGTTGGTTCCCCTTTTTAGAAAGTGGGTAATAAGGGTATTTTCATGGTTAAACCTAATTAATTTCTTTAGTTTGATGATGAAAACGATTGGTTTCCAACCAGTAAGATATGGTTCAAACACATCATACCTAAAATTAATTTCTTATTTTTGTAGGCCACCCAAAACAAAATCTTTACTATTGAAAACCTTGATAAAATGTCTGCCCATTTTGAATATGTGTTATCTTTGTGAAGCTACTTGGGAGAATGCTAAAAAATTATTTATTAAATGTCCCTTATTCTTAGAAGATATCCACATTCTCATAAAATTCAATGTTACCTGGGTCATGCCTAATTACATTCTAGACCTATGTTTGCAATGGATTACCCCTTTTGGAATATTTTGCATAAAATTTGTTGGTATTTATTATTACCTTATTCTATTTGATGTATTTGGAATGAAAGAACCAGCAAAGCCTTCAAAAATGTTAAAAAGGATCCCTTATATGTGGAAGATAAAATTTTCAAGTCACTAAAATAAAAAGTTTCCATAATCCCTATCAAAGATAAAAAATTATCCCATAGCAAAGGTAAGCTAAATTTGAGAGTTATTTGCAGTCTTCCCACTCCCAATCCTAGAGATATTGTCAAATGGAAAACTCCACCTCAGGGTTGGATAAAACTAAACTTTTATGGGGTCGCTATAGGTAACCCAAGCACCACAAGGGTTGGAAGAACCATCAAGGATGACAAAGGGGTTATTATTTTAGCCTTTGCTAACTTCTTAGGTGCTTAGTCCAATTTTTTTTATCGAAGCTTGTATGGTTTATCAAGGGGTCATGGTCCTATAAAGGTTGAATGCAAAGAATATAGTGATCAAAGGTGACTATATTTTCATCATTAATAGTGCTAAAGGAAAACATTCCCCTCACTAGTCCATTGTAGATTTAATAGAAGATATTTACCATCGCACTAATGATTTGGAAGGTGTTGAATTCAAACACACCTTTAGAGAAGGAAATAAGGAAGCCAATTCATTGGCCAACTAGGGTGTTCAATAAAAATGCTCTTCAAATCTAGATGAAGGATTTTCTTTCCTTTTTAACTTAGTGTATTTTGGTCTCTTTTTGTCTCTAGTTGATAAGGTGCTCCCTCTTGCTTTTTAATGAGGACATTTTCTTTGTTCTACCTATTTTTGATTGTTTTATTGTATTCCTATGTCCCTTGGTGTTGTTCTCCTATTGATCCACTTACTATTATTGTTTCTATTATATCTCTCATTATAAAAGGTCAGGGATCCTTTCAAAAGCCTATGTTTGCCTACCTAATAAAAGAAACTTGTTTGAGGTTAATTATGTATAAAAAATTCATATCTATCATATATGAGTTTGTTCCTTTTTCATAGAAGTAGCCTATACTAATCCCTAAAGCTCATATTGACAACTAAGTATTACAAAAAAAAGTGAAAAGTTTGGTTAATTTATGCTAACCATGTTTTTTTGTTTTTAGGTTAATGTGTTCAACATATTACTAAGCTCAACATCACTTTTATTTATTTTAGAATTTGTATTTATATTTATTCTTGTGGTTCTATTATTGTTAGTTCAATATATTCATTTATTTAAAACAAGTATAAATGATGGTATTCATTCTAAAGCACATCAAAAGATTAGAAAATTTTAATTTTTTTTTCTTCTATTTTTTATCTATGATAATGAATGCACCTATTGGGTTATAGTTCAACATAAAAACATGTTCTAAATCCTTTCAGACCCTAGATTTGGATCCCCACTATTTTAGCTAATTTAAATTAAACTAATACAAATAAAGTAAATATAAGGGGAAAAAATGCCAAGGAGTAAGGTAACTGTGATAGAAAATACCATCATAAAACCATAGTGAGATTAGTGTGATCCAATGGAAATATTGGGAGTTGATCAAATTTTAGTGTGATCAAATCCATGTTAACCTTAGCAAAATAAATGACTAAGAAAAAAGGAGGGTAGAGCCATAAGCATCATACAACCATGAATCAAGAGGTCAAAAGATATAGTTTCTCCATAGAGTTTATACAAAAATTTTCTATTAATTATTGTTTGATATCAAACGTACAATCATGCAACACAAATAATAAACCTCTTTTAAGGATATTTTCCAATTTGAGGCATTTTTTCTGCATCACTAACCAATAAAACATGTTGATCTTCGACATTAAGTTCTTAAGCCAAATTAAATTCACTGGCAAATGACCAACCATATCATAACACAATAGATTGCTTGCTAACTTGATTATGTAGGAACCCTCACTATCCCCACCCCATACCCACCGGTCATATAAATATTCTTGATGCACCATAATCAGCCTCATGTCCTCTAATAGAGATCTCCACAGACATATGTTCGAATCATCTCTTAATATAGGGAGAGGATTGAACCAATATTTTCTACCATTACAAATTACCAAAAAAATATGCCACATTTTGAAGGCCACCAATTTAAAAATGTTGAATTAAAGCTCCAAACCTTTGGTCTTCAATAAGCATCTAATATCTGATCCATTAGTCTTACCAAAAATTTACTATCTTACCATCACCAATGACCCATATACAATTGGAATTAAGAAAATCACAGGACTTAATCAGACTATTCCAAAGTGTTGACCCCCCACTTGGGAGAAAGTCCGATAAAAAAGAAATAAAATTATATTTGGCCTTCAAAATACTGCACCACAGGAGGGTTCAAGCTTAGCTACCAACGCCCTATTCATCATAGTAACATTATTCAAGTTCAAACCACCCTCCTTATTTCTTCTACACACCTACTCCCAAGAGACAAGATGAAATTTCCCTTTCATATTTGGACCAGCCCACAAAAAAGTTTTAAAAATACTATCAATCTTCGCTTCCACTTTGCCAAGGAGATGGAAAAGAGACAAAAAATAAATCAGGATGTTGTGCAAAGTACTTTGGACCAACACAACTTTCCCTGCCTAACTAAGGAGGGTCCCTTTCCAAGAGGTCAATTTTCTTTGGACTCTTCCAACCAGCAACATCCAAAGTGATTCCTTCATACAACCAACAAAAAGAGGGATACCCAAATAGGTAGCTAGCAGAGTTGATTTCCTACAATTCAAAATATTAGCAATATTTCTCTATTGAGCCTTTGGGGTATTACCAAAAAATATATTACTTTTCTCAAATCTAATTTACAACCCAACCGCCTTCTCATAGCATTCTAAGAGAGACTTGATGCCCCTAGCATGGATCACTAAATTAGCACAAGGAAGAAGAGTATCATTAGCAAATTTCTAATGGGAAATCGGAGGGTAAGGTAAGTCCGGATGAATTCCAAAATCAGTAATTATTCTAGAGATGGATCTCCCAAGAGCTTGTGCCATCAAAATTAACATGAAGGGAGATAATGGATCTCCTTACCGAATACCATGATTGGACTTGAAAAACCCTATAGGAGATCCGTTTATAAGGACTAAAATCCAGATCATGGAGACACAAGCCTCAACCAATCCAATCCATGAGTCATCAAAGCCAAACATTTTCAAAAGACTGAGCAAAAAGGACCACAAAATACTATTGTAAGCTTTTTTAATATCCATATTTAAGAAAAAATTCGCTCTGTCACTTTTCTTAACATAGTGCAAAAGCTCATGAATAACAATTGCACCATCCAAGATCTGTCTCCCAAGAATGAATGCACTTTGAGCATTATCAATCAGAATTAGGAGCATCAACTTCAACCTATTAACCATGAATTTACTATAGATAATTTCATAATAAAATAAAATGTGATAATATAAATTATTATAACCAATCTGAAATCACTATTGTTTCTAAAAACATGTCCTAAAAAGCAATAAACAACAATTCAATCAAAAAAATATATTTTTCTTAATGTTTGTGTAACCTTTACCTATATATATTTTGCATTCATATCAAATATAATATAAAATATACTTAATACAATATACAACTATATATAGAATGTAATTATATAAATCTCTATAAGTTGTAAACTTACTGTAGTGGTAATGACTTTGGCTTCTTTTTGGGATATTTAAGGTACAAACCCTACTCATTTTTAAGAGACTAAGATCCCTCGTAAAATCCTGTGTAAACTCATTAAAACTGCAAGCTTACTCTAGTAGTAAAGGCTTTGGCCTTAGCCTCTCTTTGAAAGATCTAAAATTCAAACCTCATAAAGGGATTGGGACCCAATATAAAAGCTTGTTGAAAAAATTAATTTAAATATTTATATTATGATAAATAATTTTATAATATAATTTAACTATATTATTTATTTTTAAATGTTTTTTTTAATAAGTTAAAATTTTTAAAACATATAGAGCCACCTTTTCTGCAAAATGAATTTGAGTCTTTTTTAAAACAATCCAATACGTTTTACTATTGTAATGCCACATAAATGATACTTTACTTTCTAATCTAAAATTTTAAATGAAAGAGAAGAATTGAGAGATGTGTCTAGTTCAATGTTCTTGGGGCTCCTCAAGGTATTTTTGGTGAGGCTGGAGCTTTACAGTGGGCTTTAGCCCAGGTTAATATTTGGAGAAAGAAACAAATAACTAGGTTAATTACATGTTTCTTTTGACTAAATAGATTAAAGGAAATTTCCACTAAATTATCAGTACCATCAACAATACAGGCCGGTGACAAAGATTTAAGGAATAAATAGTTAAAATCAAAGACAATTTAAATAATTTCTTTCACGCATGCATACAAAAAGAAGCTAAAGAAGCTAAGTTGGCCAAAAACAGCCTTTGAAAAAATAATTTACTTAGAGATGAAGAGGAAGTTTGGCCACCCTAAATTTGGACCAATGTCAGAAAACACACTAGAAGATGCATTTAAAGTAACTTAAGACCTGCCTAAAAGAAAATAAAAAAATAAATCATCCTAATATATCATCCAACCATTAATATAAGTAGTAGTGAAACTAAATCATAGTAAATAATCAAGTCCTTAGTAGGAGGAAAACAGAGGAATTACAACACTCGTCTTGCAATGTTTCTACTTATTATTCTATGACATGTCATGCTATTTTCACATGCCACAGCTTAGAACCAAGTATTAGAAGGTCAAAGATTTTCTTTTCCCTTGACCATAGCTCTTTCTTGTTGTAACAGTCTCAAATTTTGATGGCAATAGAATAAGAATACTATGCATGTAGGGAAAGAGTCTCAAATTTTGATGGCAATAGAATAAGAATACTATGCATGTAGCGGTTGGTTTCCAAGTTTCAAATAAGGTTCTTTATTATTTGGAAGAAGGAAAATAAAGCATTATGGGCATAATGACGCGAAGCAGAGCAGTAAATCAAAATGCAAAGTCATTGTTAGTAGGGCAAGACAAGGCTATTCTAGATAATATCACCACAACGTATACAATTAATGTAATTCTATAATTCATATATTATTTTTTTAGTAAGAAGAATTGATTTTTCATATACAATGATTTTCATATTGGGCAAGATAAAAGAATTACATCAGTGAAGCCAAGGAGACAACATAATGGCTATGCAAAATATGGCGAATGTATAAGACAATTAATTATAACCATAAGAACCATACTTTCTTATTAGACATCATAAAACATATTTATTTCTTAATCATGAAAACTCTTGATTTTTGAAATTAGACCAAACAATCTTCGTGCAGTCCGCCCCTATAACCACCATGCCACAATCATTTTAAACCTTTTACGTATTCTAGCATTTATTACCTCATTGTCCATACAATTTAATAGGATGATGTATGTGAAAAAAAAGATAATATATTGTTGTTTAAGAAATCAATAGCTTTGTAGAAGAAATTGAAAATTGAAACATTAAATATGGAGGAGAATGTCCAAATATGAATAAACACAACAAAGTGTTTTCATGAAGAATAAAATTAGTTTAAATAATAGAAAAGGGTTGGTGACAGATGATAAAATAAAAAATATGAATACAAAATAAAAGTAAAGATACAAAAATATGATCTATTAGTCCAGAAAAATTATTTATAGTTTATATTCATGTCTTCATCATCAGTTCATGCATCCCTTCATGTGGATTATCTATCCCTATGCATTGTTCACAATTGGATTAGATTGTATGAAAAGAGTGAGATATCAACAAAGCATTTGTGATGAAGTGTAAAATAGTGTATGAAGTAAATAAGAGATAATTAAGTTAGAATAAATAGTGGAAGTGAGTCCGAACCAAGAGAAAGTGCAAGCCAAGAGCAATCTCAAATTCATATTTGAAAGCTCTAATAGAAAGTGATGAGAATGTCCTAACTAAAATTATGGACACCCAAGTTGAAAATAAGAGGAAGAGTGAATATATAGCAAGTTTTATCTAGGTAGTAGATGTTATACCATAAGAGATTATCAAATATGAGATGATCAAGCATAATATAAATGTTCTTGAAAGTAAAAGGTTAATGAATATTTAGATAAGTAGAAGTGTGGATTGAACTCAAATTAATTTGTTCCTAAAGATTGTTTACTTTATCATATTTTCTAGTTATGAAACCATAAATAAATTAATAAGAGTCTACCCATGGATTACACAAAGAAATGCCTTTTATATAAGACCAAGGAGTAAGAAATTTTCTTCAAATGTGGGTTATGCTTTTGGGATTTCCTTATAAGTTTATCAATAAATATATTTTGAAGAATATTAGAAATACCCTAGGTAATTTATCGAGTAAATAATAAATACTAAGGAGCAAAATCATGTTATGTGTACCTAAATATGTGTTGTTATGGATATTTTAAAACCTTTGCCACATCTATTGCAAAGGGCACCATATGAAAAAGATATAATGAAAAAGTAGAATGTGCAAGTTCATAAAGAATTGCAGGTGTAAAGGAATATGTGGAGGAAAATTCTAAAAGCAAAGATGTTAGAAGATTACATATCTTTATTTTTAAGTAATGATGGGAATGATATTTTTGAATATCAAGGGCATGAATAAGACATTAAAAAAATGTATCATAAAAATGAGAAGTTGTTATAGACAACATATTTATAGTTATGGAAACCTTACAACAAATATTTTAGCCATTAGTAGTTTTGAATTTCATCCAAAAAAAATTCAAATTGTAGAAGACAAGTCTATGAATGGGGTTTTACCTTTTAATAAAAATGATGATATTAAATATCATTTTTATGAAAACATAGTACTTTGAAGAAAAAACACATATCTTTAGTAAAAAAGTAAATGAAAAACATCTTTAAAAAATGTAAGCTTTATATGATTTAATTAACTAAATAGAAATAAACAATCTTATGTTATCTTCTTTTAATGGAAGTGACACCCGTATAAACTACATATAACTTCCTAAAAAATAGTTAGATAATTTTTAAGTTCTAATACTCATAATTTAGAGTATGAAAACTCAAAAATAATATATTCAATGTAATATTTTTTCTTTTAATAAAAATAACACTTACATAAATTTACGAAGAAATGCAAAACATTCACATTCAAACAAAACCATAGTCCAGAACCCTAATTACTGGACATGACAAATTGCAACTTAATATAATGATTATTTTTTTAAAATTAAAACAAAAATCACCATTGATTTAACTCTTCCCTATCCTAAAAGTGTATCTTCTACGACCTTTAATCCACCAAAACTAATTCACTCTATCACCAAATCCAAGCTTGGAAGTGCGATCCAGAAGGTTGACATCAGACTCTATACCAAGTGACGAACCATTTAGTACCTGCATAGACCCTCGTTGTTATAAATGATATGAATTTCAACTTTCTAATATAAATTATATTAGCCTGCACTCTGTGATCGATCAGTGTGACTAAGGGCGGACGGCAATAGCAGTAAAAGATTGAATAAATGTACATGATAAACGTAAAAGTAGTTGACATGCCTCAAAAGCTAAGTTACAAATAACATGTTAAGGAAAAAAAGGAAGAAAATAATCTAATGTCTCCAGAGAGCTTACCAGGACGACTGGGTTCAAGCCACATATCTGAAGAGCTGACTATCATCGATGTCCCTCTCTATGAATTCTCTTTGTATGAGGTCTTCAACTCGCTTTTTAATTGCTGGGATACTAGGCCTGAACCTATTTTTAAGTTGCTGGACACACTCTTCTATTAAGTTGCTGAAGTTTAAAGTTTGTGTAGTTTTCATGATCCTGACTATGGCAGCATCAATGGCGTAAAGCCTCTCCTTATCAACATCCTCCATGACTTTCCTTGCCTCACTTGCAATTCGTAGGTCCACTTGTACAAGCGGTATGTCTATCTTCTTCATTTTGTTTGAAAACTTTGAATTAAATTCAAAGTAGTCTGTCTTCTCCACCTTTGCAGTGATGGGGTTCTTATTCAGAATTTTGTACTTTGCACAAGAAACTGAATAAAGCACTTTGACAACAATTTCATCATCAGCCAAATTCAAATGAGACTTGATTTCTGAATAAGTTAGCTTGTCTGAGTCATTGAAAAGCAATAACAGAGCTGCTTGGCAAGGTGTTACCACTATCTCTATTTGCTTACTATCAAACTGTCCTTTGAGTTTACAAATCCCCAAAGAATGTATCATTGAAAGCCTTCTATTCTCTCTTCTTGTTTTATAGAATTGAATATAAAAGTCAACATTCCTGATCACTTCGTCTGGCAGTTTAAGATCAAATACGGTGCAGTTTTGCCAATGCGCGGATGTCAAAACAGTCATGCTGAAATCAAATTTGCCATGTGCATGGCCTTTTCCCTGAAGATCCGCAGCAATCTTCGCAAAATCTCCGTTATCCGTCCTAGCCACTGCTATGTCATTGAGCATGCCTTCCATCCTAAAAGTAAAGTTGTGTCCAAACTTCTGCTTCAATTTCTCTATCACGGTTGCCTCATGATCAAGACTCCTGCTTGAGTCCATCAAAAGTCTATCTCCAAGCAATTTCCTGTACATTTCTGAAAACGAAACCTTATCATAAATATTTACAAGAAGCATTACAACCCTTTCAAGGGCACCTAAGCCATCTGCATCCCCGTCTTTTCTCAGGACGCTATCACAGAACATGGCGAACAATTTTGCGCTGCTCCTTTTCCCAATTTGTTTATTACAAAATGCAAGGCATGCCTCATTCCACGACTTTTGGAAAAGCTCATGGTTCATAAAACAGCCAGTCACATATAACAAGTAGTACTTGTCATACAATCCAATAACTTTCCTCAAGAAATCTTGTGCCTCCCTTGCTGTGGCACGAACCCGGCATGCTTCGTCTACTTCATTTACACATGCCAATCCCTCCCTAGCAACATGCTCCTTGAAAATCTCAGCCATGAGTTCCAGTCCTTCGGATGTCCAATACAACAATCTGTACATCCTTGAAAGATCGTCCACCTTGCCATCCTTAAGCAGGACATGGAGGCCTGAATGCTCCTTTTGGAAGAGTTCCCACTTGTAATTAGATATCAGCTCTTTGTTCAATATTTTTATCAGCTTCTCTTTGGTACTGTAATGTAAACAGAGAGTAGCTCTCTCGTTTTCTTCTTTAAAGCATTTCTCAACCCTGATCATATATTCCAGGCAAGAATACTCTGAAATCCATAATGCAGCCTTTTTGGAATAATATGTTTTAGAGTCCTCCAGCATGGCCGATTCAAAGTCTTTGTAGCAATCATTGCCAATATCTAGAAAGATATCCACAACGTTTGTCAACAAGGCCCTATCCACTTTCTTTCCATCGCGCTCTGCATTAATTAGCGCAAGTACTGCATGCTTGACATTGCTCTTTATCTCATCGTAGACCAATTTGCAGAAGTACAGTTCACCTAGCTTACACAGAGGTGTCGGAGGAGGGTTTTGGGACAATTTGACACCATAGCAGAAGAAACTATTGTAATACATAAAAACATGAGAAAGCCAGCCATCAAGTACCTTATGATTATTTCTGCGTTTCACAAACTCCTTCAGCAAAAGCTCACGTTCCTTGCTCCTCAAAGCCGGTAGAACAACCGAAGACATGTAATCTTCAAACCACTCGCTGTATCTGCGATACATTTCCTCAGCCTTTTGATTATCATGAGACATCTTGCAAGCAGTTGAGCAAAGCATTGTCCATTCTTCCAGCCGCTCCTGTGAAGTAGCCGGTTGCTGATTTGGAGATTCGAGGTTCTTGGTAAACTTTGTGATCCCCTCCTGTAATAAATTCCAATCCTCTGTCATCTGACCTCTCGTGCGCCCCTCACTAGTTGCCATGACTTTCTTTCAGATGGACGAAGACACGCTCGACCCTCAGAATCGACGCAGAGATAAGACTCTCGACTTAGAATCTACTTAGAGGTAGCTTTCAATGATATAGTTGCTACTTCTCATATATATATATATATTTATGTAGGAGATAGGGTGAAAGAAGTCGGTTCCTAGGAAGTTTGTTTCCATACGGGTTCGGGGAGTTTTATAATTTATATATTTATGTAGGAGAAAGGGTGAAAGAAGTCGGTTCCTAGGAAGTTTGTTCATCGGGACTTCCTACCTTTAAAACAAACCCTACGGTTTTATAAATTAAATTAATAAGATGTTTAGATGGAAAGAAGGGAGATTAATTATTTCTATTTCTTAGAACAAATTTGGAATAAGGGACTAAGTTTTGAATCTAGGGAAGACATAAATATGTTTAAGTAATTAGATTATGGTTAAACAATTATATGTTAGGATTGACTAGTATACTTGAGTGTTTGCTAATTGAAGGTCTAACAGGCTCCCCTCACTGAAGTAAATACTTATCAAGACAAGTGAAGTAGAAAAACCATTGTATATCAATAGTTAAAAACAAACTATATATTAGATAAAACAAGGGTCAACTCATATGACCTATGGCTTGTGCACATTTAAAACTGCTTTATCATTTTTTTACCCTTTATTAATGAATTTAGTTGGTTTTTTATCCATCAATAATGACTTTTTAGATTGACCCTTTACAATAGTAATCCTTAAAGAGGTTCATTGTTTCAATATTGTAGGGGTAGAGTTACACACTATGTTTTTTTAACTAATTGATAATTATAAATTAGTTAAGCAACATCTTCCTTTATTTCATTAAATTTATAGCTTTGTAAATGTTAATTTTTTATTTTTTTTATCTTTTGTATTTTGTTCACCTATTAAACTTTAAAAATGTGACCAAAATAACTTTATTAAATGTTTAAAATAAATTACCCTTTTTATATTGTTCAACCTATTAAAATTTAAGAATGTGACCAAAATATGGGTCTATTGAAAAAAGCAGTTATACGAATTTAGGCTTTTATTTTTATTACTAATAATTTTATTATCATAAATTTTCTTCATAAAGAGGCATTAACAACTTTTGGAAAATAATTATATTTAAAAAATTTACATTTATGATGTATAAGTTTTTTATAGAAAGTAACTTATACTAATCACTAAAGCTCATCTTGACAACAATTTGTTTACCTTATATTAATGCAATTAGTTGGTATTTTACCCACCAATAATATATTTATAGATTGAACCTTTATAATACCAAAATGTAGGTTTATTGAAAAAACAACTATAAAAATTTAAGTTTTTATTTTTATTATTAACAATTTATCATTAAAAATTTTGTTGATAAAGAAGCATTAACAAGAAGGACTTCATCATTTTGGTGACTTTGTTCTCTCTTCTCTATTCCAATAATATGATTGAATCACAATCCTTTGATACTGGATGTTTTATTTTGGAATTGATTTTTTATGTTTCCCTTCCGTTATGCGGTTGAAAAATTATACCATTGAGGCCTTGATAGATGGTTGGTGGAATAAGGATTTTTAGGTCCTTTAATATCTCAAGTTGCCAACAAGTTAAGATTTGTGAAGTGCAATTTAAAAGAATGAGATAAAATTGTCTTTGGTAACATTTTCTAAATGAAAATTTTCTTAAACTTACATCTTTCAACCATTGAAGTTGTTGTAGAATCCTTTCCCCCATTAGAGATTGATAGAGATCTTGAAAGGATTTTGTTGGTAGATTTTTATAATTTTTTGGCCTGCAAAGAATCCTATTGGAGACAAAAGTCCAAGGTTCTTTGGTTGAAAGATAGAGATAGAAATACCAATTTTTTTCATGCCACAACCTTGAGTCGCAGGAGTTTCAATAATATTATTAAAATTATTGAGGATGTTGTATAGTTTTTTAAAAATATCTTAGGAATGGTGGCACCCATAGATGAGCAAGCCTCCAATTTTATTTTTTTATTTTATTCCTTCTTTAATTTTTGAATAAATGAACTCTAGTATTTCAAAGAGTTTGAAATCAAAGAGGTAATATTTTCCATGGCCTATGAGAATACCCCTAGACATGATGGTTTTCCTGTAGTTTTTTACTAAAAATTTAGGGAGATTATGGGGAAGTGGATATATAATGTTATGGATGAAATTCAAAATACCCTTCATATTCCTAGTAGCATCAATTCCACCTTTCTAGTTCTGATTCCTAAATTTTTAGGAGCTAATTCCTTCAATAATTTTAGGCCCATAAGTTTGTGTAATCCTCTATAAAATATTGGTTAAATTTATAGTCAATAGAATGAAGGCCATTCTTCCTCATATTATTGATCCCTTCCAATGAAGACAAATCTTGGATGATGTGATTACTATTCATGATGTTCTTCACTTCATAGATAAAAGTGACAAAGATGGATTTTTGTCAAAATTAGACATGAACAAGGCATGTGATAGAGTATCCTAAGATTTTTTGTTTCAAGTTATATGTAAGTTCGACTTTCATCCTTCTTAGATAGACCTCATCAAAGGATTTTTATGCTTAATTATGAAACTTATCCTAATTAATGGTTCTCTAGTAGCTTATTTCGTAAGACTTGGAGGCTTAAGACAAGGGGAACCACTATACCCTTATTTATTTCTTATTATTGTAGAAAATTCTAAGGGGTTAGTTTTAAGAATAAATCCTACCTTCTCTTGCATTCCCATAACCCACCAGCAATTTGTGGATGATACTCTTCTTGCTTCAATATCCTCTATTCAGAGAGTGAAAGAGATTAACTTTATTCTATCTTCTTATGAGGTTGGTTTTGAATAGAAGATAAATTTAAATAAGAGAAAATGCTTGGAAATACCCATAAAAAACTATTTTTTTGGAAATACGTTCTTCATTCTAGATTTATTATTCAAAATGCTTGTTATGGAATATTGGTGATGGTAGAAAAGCTAAATTTCACAAACATTGTTGGATTCATAATAAGCCTTTGATTAGACAACAACTTTTAAAATACTTAAATCCCTTTACTACAGAATCTTGTGGATCTAGAGTCACCAAATTTCTTGAGGTAAGGGATGGAAAAAGATCTTGTAAGTCTTTACGTCTTGTTAATCCCTACCCTAATAAAATTCATGATCTAAGTTTTTTATCCAATATTCTTAGAATTTATCTCCTAAACCCTAACTCGTTAGTTGGTTCCCCTTTTTGGAAGGTGGGTAATAAGGGTATTTTCATGATTAAACCTACTTAATTTCTTTAGTTTGATGAGGAAGAGGATTGGTTTCCAACCAGTATGATATGGTTCAAACACATCATACCTAAATTTAATTTCTTCTTTTGGCAAGCCACCCAAAAGAAAATATTTACTATTGAAAACCTTGATAAAATATGTCTACCCATTTTGAATAGGTGTTATTTGTGTGAAGCTACTTGGAAGAATGCTAATAATTTATTTATTGAGTGTTCCTTCTTCTTAGAATATATCCACATTCTCACCAAATTCAATGTTACCTGGGTCATACCTAATTACATTCTAGACCTGTGTTTGCAATGGATTACCCCCTTTTGGAATCTTTTACATAAAAATTTTTGGTATTTATGATTACCTTATTTTATTTGAGGTATTTGGAATGAAAGAACCAATAGAGCCTTCAAAAATGTTTAAAAGGATCCCCTATACGTGGAAGCTAAAATTTTCAAGTCATTAAAATAAAAAGTTTTCATAATCCTTATCAAAGATGAAAAATTATCCCATAGCAAAGGTAAGCTAAATTTAAAAGGTATTTGCAGTCTTCCCACTTCCAATCCTAGAGAAATTGTCAAATGGAAACTGCCACCTCAGGGTTGGATAAAACTAAACTTTGATGGGGTGGCTATGGGTAACCCAAGCACCACAAGGGCTATAGGAATCATCAAGGATGACAAATGGGTTACTATTTTAGCCTTTTCTAACTTCTTAGGTGCTTAATCCATTTTTTTTATCGAAGCTTGTATGGTTTATCAAAGGTGACTCTATTTTCATCATTAATATTGCTAAAGGAAAACATTCCCCCCACTGGTCCATTGTAGATTTAATAGAAGATATTTACCGTCGCACTAATAATTTGGAAGCTGTTGAATTCAAACACACCTTTAGAGAAGGAAATAAGGAAGCTAATTCATTGGCCAACTAGGGTATTCAATCAAAATGCTCTTCAAATTTAGATAAAGGATTTTCCTTCCTTTTTAAATTAGTGTATATTGGTTTAAAATTTTGGTATTTTTTTGTCCCTAGTTGATAAGGTGCTCCTCTTGCTTTTTGATGAGCGAATTTTATTTGTTCTACCTATTTGTGATTGTTTTATTGTATCCCTATGTCCCTTGGTGTTTTTATCCTCTTGATCCACTTACTATTCTTGTTTCTACTATATCTCTCATTGTAAAAGGTCAGGGATCCTTTCAAAAGCCTATGTTTGCCTACCTAACAAAAGAAACTTGTTTGAGGTTAATTATGTATAAAAAATTTATATCTATCATATATTAGTTTGATCCTTTTTCATATAAGTAGCCTATACTAATCCCTAAAGCTCATATTGACAACTAATTATTACCAAAAAAAAGTGAAAAGTTTGATTAATTTATGCTAACCATGTTTTATTGTTGTTAGGTTAATGTGTTCAACATAATACTAAAATCAACTTCACTTTTATTTCTTTTAGACTTTGGATTGATATTTATTCTTGTGGTTCTATTATTTTTAGTTCAATATATTCATATATTTAAAAAAAGTATAAACAATGGTATTCATTCTAAACCACATCACAAGATTAGAAAATTTAAATTTATTTTCTTCTATTTTTGATCTATGATAATGAATGCACCTATTGGGTTATACTTCAACATACAAAAAGGTTCTAAATTCTTTTAGACACTATATTTAGGTTGGCTCCCCATTATTTTGGCTAATTTAAATTAAACTAATACAAATAAAGTAAATATAAGGGGGAAAATGCCAAGGAGTAAGGTAAGTGTGATAGAAAATACCATCATAAAACCATAGTGAGATTAGTGTGATCCAATGGAAATATTAGGAGTTGATCAAATAAGTTTAGTGTGATCAAATCCATGTTAACCTTAGCAAAATAAATGACTAAGAAAAAAGGACAGTAGAGCCATAAGCATCATACAACTATGAATCAAGACGTCAAAAGATATATTTTCTCCATAAATTTTATACACAAATTTTCTATTAATTATTGTTTGATATCAAATGTACAATCATGCAACACAAAGATTAAACCTCTTTTAAGGAGATTTTCCAATGTGAGATATTTTTTCTACACCGCTAACCAATAAAACATGTTGATATTTGACATTAAGTTCTTAATCTAGATTAAATTTATTGGAAAATGATAAACCATATCAGAACACAATATCTTGTTTGCTAGCTTGATTGTGTAGGAACCCTCACTATCCCCACCCCATACCAACCGATCATCTACATCTTCTTGATGCACCATAATCAACCTCAACTCCTCCAATAGAGATCTCCATAGACATATATTTAAATCATCCCTTAATATTGGGAGGGTATTGGACCAATATTTTCTACCATTACAAATTACCAAAAAATCTGCCACCTTTTGAAGGCCACCGATTCAAAAATATTGTATTAAAGCCCCAAAACTTTGGTCTTCAATAAGTGGCTAATCTCTGATCCACTGTTCGTACCAGCAATTCACAGTCTTACCATCACCAATGACCCTTATACAATTGGAATTAAGAAAATCGTGAGACTTAATAAGACTATTCCAAAGTGTTGACCCCCCACTCAGGAGAAAGTTTGATAAAAAAAAAGTTATATTTGGCCCTCAAAATACTACACCACAGGAGGTTGGTTTTAGAAGCCAACTTCCATTCAAGCTTAGCTACCAATGCCTCATTTATCATAGCAACATTCTTCAAGTTCAAAACACCTTCTATATTTCTTCTACACACCTACTCCCAAGAGACAAGACCAAATTTCCCTTTCATATCTGGACAAACCTACAAACAAGATTTACAAATACTATCAAGCTTCACTACCACCTTGCTAGGGATATTGAAAAGGGACAAAAAATAGATCAAGATGTTGTGCAAAGTACTTTGGACCAGCACAACATTCTCCTTCTGACTAATGAGGATCCCTTTCCAAGAGGTCAATTTTCTTTGGACTCTTTCAACCACCAATGTCCAAAGCGATTTCTTCATAAAACCAACAAAAATAGGGAGACCCAAATAGGTAGCCAGCAGAGTTGATATCCTATAATTCAAACTATTAGCAATCTTTCTCTATTGAGCCTTTTGGGTATTAAAAAAAATATATTACTTTTCTCAAAGCTAATTTACTACGCAACCACCTTCTCATAGCACTCTAAGAGAGACTTGATGTCCCTAGCATGGATCACTAAAGCAACATAAGAAATAAGAGTATTGTCAAAAAATTGCTAATGGGAAATCATAGGGTAAGGTAAAGCCGGATGAATTCTAAACTCACTACTTATTCTAGAGATTGATCTCCCAAGAGCTTGTGTCATCAAAATGAACAAGAAGGGAGATAATGGATCTCCTTGCCGAATACCATGATTGGACTTCGAAAACCCTATCGGAGATCCATTTATAAGGATTGAAAACCATATCGTGGAGACACAAGCCTCAACCAATCCAATCCATGAGTCATCAAAGCCAAAAAATTTCAAAACACTGAGCAAAAAGAACCACAAAATCCTATCGTAAGCTTTGTTAATATCCATAATTAAGAAAAAATTCTCTTTGTCACTTTTCTTAACAGAGTGCAAAAGCTCATGAATAACAATTGCACCATCCAAAACCTGTCTTCCAAGAATGAATGCACTTTGAGCACTATCAATCAGAATTGGGAGAATTGGATTCAACCTATTAACCATGAATTTACTATAGATAATTTTATAATAAAATAAAATGTGATAATATAAATTATTATAACCAATATTGAATCACTATTGTTTCTAAAAACATGTTCTAAAAAGCAATAAACAAGTCAAAAATTTTATTTTTCTTAATCTTTGTGTAACCTTTACCTATATATATATTTTGCATTCGTATCAAATATAGTATAAAATATATTTAATACAATATAAAACTATACATAGAATGTAATTATATAAATATCTATAAGTTGTAAGCTGACTGTAGTGATAACAACTTTGGCTTCTCTTTGGGAGCTTTAAGGTTCAAACCCTAATCAGTTTTAGGAGACTAAGATCCCTCATAAAAACCTGTGTAAACTCATTAAAATTGCAAGTTTACTGTAGTAGTAAAGGCTTTGGCCTTAGCCTCTCTTTGAAAGATCTAAAATTCAAACTTCATAATGGGATTGGGACCCTGTATAAAAGCTTATTGAAAAAATTATATAAATCTTTATATTATGATAAATAATTTTATAATATAGTTTAATTCAATTTTATTTTTTTATTTTTTTTTTTAAATGTTTTTTTTTAATAAGTTGAAAATTTGAAAACACATAAGATCACCTTTTCTTAAAATGGACTTAAGTATTTCTTAAAACAATCCAATACTTTTTAATATTGTAATATCACATAATACCTTACTTTCTAATATAAAATTTTAAATAAAAGAAAAGAATTGAGAGATGTGTCTAGTTCAATGTTCTTGGGGCTCCTCAAAGTACCTTTGGTGAGACTGGAGCTTTTGGGGCTCCTCAAAGTATCTTTGGTGAGGCTGGAGCTTTATAGTGGGCTTTAGCCAATGTTAATATTTGGAGAAAGAAACAAATAACTAGGTTAATTACATGTTTCTTTTGACTGAATAGAATAACTGTGAATAGAAATGAAAGGTAGCTTTGGAAGGAAATTTCCACTGAATTATCAGTACCATAAACAATACAGGCCGGTGGCAAATATTTAAGGAATAAATAGTTAAAATCAAAGACAATTTAAATAATTTCTTTCACGCATGCATACAAAAAGAAGCTAATCCGTGGCAGGCAAGTTGGCCAAACAAGCCTTTGAAAAAAATAGTCGACATAATTTACTTAGAGACGAGGAGGAAGTTTGGCCACCCCAAATTCAGACCAATGTCAGACAACACACTAGAAGATGCATTTCATGTAACTTAAAACCTGCCTAAAAGAAAATAAAAAAGAAAATCATCCTAAAATATCATCCAGCCATTAATATAAGTAGCACTAGAACTAAATCATAGTAAATAATCAAGTGCTTAGTAGGAGGAAAACAGAGGAATTACACCACTCGTCTTGCAATGCTTCTACTTATTATTCTATGACACGTCATGCTATTTTCACATGCCACAGGTTAGAACCAAGTATTAGAAGGTCAAATATTTTCTTTTCCCTTGACCATAGCTCTTTCTTATTATAACAGCTTCAAATTTTGATGGCTATATAATAAGAATACTATGCATGTAGCGGTTGGTTTCCCAGTTTCAAATAAGGTTCTTTATTATTTGAAGTAAGGAAAAGAAAGCATTATGGGCATAATGACGCCAAGCAAAACCAAGCAGAGCAGTAAATCAGTATGCAAAGTCATTGTTAATAGGGCAAGACAAGACTCTTCTGGATAATCTCACCACAACGTATACAATTAATGTAAATTCTCTAATTCAAAGTAAAATATTTTTTTTTTCGCCCCCCCCCCCCCCCCCCCCCCCCCCCCCCCCCCCCCCCCCCCCCCCCCCCCCCCCCCCCCCCCCCCCCCCCCCCCCCCCCCCCCCCCCATATATTATTTTTTTGCTAAGAAGAATTGATTGTTCATATACAATGATTGTCATATTGGGCAAGATAAAATAATTACATCAGTGCAGCCAAGGAGACAACATAATGACTAAGAAAAATATGGCGAATGTATAAGACAATTAATTATAACCATAAGAACCATACTCTGTTATTAGACATCACAAAACATATTTATTTATTATTCATCATGGAAACTCTTGATTTTTGAAATTAGACCAATCAACCTTCGGTACTTACTTTCTGTGTTTAGGAATTGTATAGGTATGAGCAGGCATTTTAACACTACACCACAAAATAATTAATGCAGACAAACTGTGTAAATTTGAAACAATTCCCGGAAGAAAATGATATCATAATTCTATTCTATGCAATACTGTCTTAAAGAACTATACCCAAGTCATATTTACGAAAGAAGGAGACTCTTGAACCTTTTATTTTTTGTTTACCCTTTCTTCTAAAGGTAAGTTTATATTAATAAACAATGTAACATATTACGTCTTATGAATTAAATTACTTTAAATTGTTTTAAATTTATTATGGACAAGAAATTGGATTAGATTGTAGGAAAAGAATGAGATATCAGCAAAGCATTTGTGATGAAGTGCAAAATGTGTATGGAGTAAATAAGAAATAATAGTGGAAGTGTGTCCCAACCAAGAGAAAGTGCAAGCCAAGAGTAATCTCAAATTCATATTTGAAAGCTCTAATGGAAAGTGAGAATGTCATAACTAAAAGTATGGACACCCAAGTTGGAAATAAGAGGAAGAGTGAATATATAGCAAGTTTGATTTAGGTAGTAGATGTTATGCCAGAAGAGATTATCAAAGATGAGATGATCAAGTATAATATAATTGTTCTTGAAAGTACTTAATGTTAATGAAGATTTAGATAAGTAGAATTGTGGATTGAACTCAAATTAATTTGTTCCTAAAGATTGTTTACTTTATCATATTTTCTAGTTATGAAACCATAAATAAATCAATATGAGTCTACCCATGGTTTACACAAAGAGATGCCTGAGTAAGAATTTTTCTTGGAATGTGGGTTATGCTTTTGGAATTTCCTTATAAGTTTATCAATAAGTATATTTTGAAGAATATTAGAAATACCTTAGGTAATTTATCAAGTAGAGAATAAATACTAAGGAGCCAAATCATGCTATGTGTACCTAAATATGTGTTGTTATAGATATTTCAAAACCTTTGCCACATCTATTGCAAAGGGCACCATATGAAAAGGATATAATGAGAAAGTAGAATGTGCAAGTTCATAAAGAATTGCAGGTGTAAAGGAATATGGGGAGCAAAATTCTAAAAACAAAGATGTTAGAAGATTACATATCTTCATTTTTTAAGTAATGATGGGAATGATATTTTTGAATATCTAGGGCATGAATAAGACATTAAAAAAACGTTTCATAAAATTGACAAGTTGTTATAGACAACATATTTATAGTTATGGAAACCTTACAACAAATATTTTAGCCATTAGTAGTTTTGAATTTCATCTCAAAAAAATTCAAATTGTAGAAGGCAATTCTATGAATGGGGTTTTACCTTTTAATAAAAATAATGATATTAAATATCATTTTTCGAAAAAATAGTACTTTGAAGAAAAACACATATCTTTAGTAAAAAAGTAAATGAAAAACATCTTTGAAAAATGTAAGCTTTATATGATTTAATTAACTTAATAGAAATAACCAATATTATGTTATCTTCTTTTAATGGAAGTGACACCCATATAAATTACATATAACTTTCTAAAAAATAGTTAGATAATTTTTAAGTTTTAACATTAAGCTAGTACTTTTAATATAGAGTATGAAAACTCAATAATAATATATTTAATGTAATATTCTTTTCTTTTCTTTTAATAAAAATAACACCTACATAAACTCATGTTGATTCGTATATATTTTACTTTACAATCCAATTAATTGCTTTTGGTCAGTGATGAATATTAATACAAATTCAAATTCAAATTCATTCATATAATTTACTAAAAAAATAATTAAATAATATTTAAATATTAAAAGATATTGTTTATTTATTTTTAAAAAGGTTATTACTCTTCGTTTAGAGTATGAAATCTCGAAAGTAGTATACCCATGCCAAATAAAAATATCACGTACACCAAGCAATGTAATGTTCTCTTAACAGAAGTGCATAAGAACCATATATGCACATTAAAATTTACTTTATCATTTTTTACCTTTTATTAATGAAATTTCAGGTTGATCCTTTACAATACTAATTCTTAAAGAGATTCACGGTTTGAATCTTGTAGATAGAGTTACACACTATATCTTGTTAATTGATAATTATATAAACATTTTACATTATTTCATAAAAATTTTAACCTTGTGAATTATAATTTTTTTTTTTATCTTTTTTATATTGTTGACCTATTAAACTTTAAAACTGTGACCAAAATAACTTTATTGAATATTTAAAATCAATTAACCTTTTTATATTGTTCACTCTATTAAACTTTAAAAATGTGACCAAAATATGGGTTTATTGAAAAAGAAGCTATAAAAATTTGGTTTTTATTTGTATTACTAATAATTTTATTATCATAATTTTCATTATAAAGAAGCATTAACAACTTGTTTGAGGTTAATTATGTATAAAAACTTTATATTTATGATGTATGAGTTTGATATCTTTATAGAAAGTAACTTATACTAATCACTAAAGCTCATCTTGACAATAATTTGTTTACCTTCTATTAATGGAATTAGTTGGTATTTTACCGACCAATAATATAATTATATATTGACCCTTTACAATACCAAAATGTACGTTTATTGAAAAGATAACTAAAAAAATTTGATTTTTATTTTTATTATTAATCATTTGTCATTCAAAATTTTATTGATAAAGAAGAATTAACAAGAAGGGCTTCACTATTTTGGTGACTTTGTTCTCTCTTCTCTTCCAAGAATAAGATTGGATCACAATCGTTTGATACTGGATGTTCTAGTTGGGAATAGATTTTTTATGTTTTTCTTCCATTATGTGGCTGAAAAATGAGACCTTTGAGGCCTTGATAGATGTCTGGTAGAATAAAGATTTTTTAGGTCCTTTAATATCTCAAGTTATCAATAATTTAAGATTTGTGAAGAGCAATTTAAAGGAATGGGATAAAATTATCTTTGTTAATATTTTATAAATGAAAAATTATTTAAACTTGCAACTTTCAGCCATTGAAGTTGTTGGAGAATCTTTTCCTCATTAGAGGCTGATAGAGATCTTGAAAGGAGTTTATTGGAATATTTTTATAATGTTTTGACCTACAAAGAATCCTATTGGATACAGAATTCCAATGCTCTTTGTTGAAATATAGAGATAGAAATACAATATTTTTTCATGCCACAAACTTGAGACACATGAGTTTCAATAAGATTATTGAAATTGTTGAGGATGATACTAAAACTAGAAATATTTTAGAAATTCATGAGGATGTTGTGTAGTTTTTTAAATATCTCTTAGGAGTGTTAGCACCTATAGATGAGCAAGCCTCCAAATTTTTCTTAAAATTTATTCCTTCTTAAATTTTTGAATAAATGAACTCCAGTATTTCAAATAATTTGAAATCAAAGAGGTAATGATTTCCATGGCCTATGAGAAGACCCCTAGACATGATGGTTTTCCTGTATTTTTTTACTAAAATTTTTGGATAATTATGGAGAAGGGGATATATAATGTTATGGATGAAATTCAAAACACCATTCATATTCCTAGCAGCATCAGTTCCACTTTTTTGGTTTTGATTCCTAAATTGGTAAGAGCTAATTCCTTCAATAATTTTAGTCCCATAAGTTTGTGTAATCCTCTATAAAATATTGGTTAAAGTTATAGTCAATAGAATGAAGGCCATTCTTCCTCATATTATTGATCCCTACCAAGGAACTTTTGATAAAGGGAGGCAAATCTTGGATGATGTGATTACTATTCATGAAGTTCTTCACTTCATAGATAAAAGTGACAAAGATGAATTTTTGTCAAAATTAGACATGAACAAGGCATATAATAGAGTATCATAGGAATTTTGTTTCAAGTTATAGGTAAATTTGACTTTCACCTTGCTTAGATAGATCTCATCAAAGGATGTTTATACTTAGGTAAATATATCAAAAATATTTTATTCCACATGCTTCAATGCAATGTAGCTCATTTTCTATCTCTCATGCGTTCTAATTATTTTTAATCCAATGCTCTCTTTTCTTACATGGTAGGAAAATATCTCTCATGTGTTATGCTAGTGATAGATATTCATTACTTCCCTTCTTATTGCTTATGTTATGTCTCAATACAATGCTCGATGCTTGGTAATCAATTATTACATTTTCTAGACGTTAACCATTTGACTTTAATTGCTTGCTAAATGTTTGGTCTTACTACCATTCCTCTATTGTGTTGCTAATGTTGCTTGTTGTTGTTCTTTATTTGGTAATATTTGATCTTACTTGTTTCTATGTTATTACTGGTGCATCTCCAACACTTTGGATTCCATACTTGTTATGTTATTCCTTCTAGAGAATATCTCTTTGTCGCACTATCCATGTTCTAACTCAAAACTTATGCTGATGTTCTAGTTTCTAGATTGTGTTGTGTCATTGGTTGGTGCTCAAAATATTTTCTAGTGTTCTGGTCCACCCTCTAATGTATTTGTCAAATTATTTTGATGTTTGCTAGTAATAAGACATCACATTGATACTAGTTGAATAATGTTGCTAAGATTTCTTAATGGTGCTCAGGTGATTAGGCCACTAATTGAGTTTAGGCCATTAAATAATGTTCTTAGATCACTTAATAATGTTCCTATTCTTATGTGTTCGTAGCTCTTTCTCTAATTGCCTTTTTACTTTGGACTCTACATAGTTCAATCTCCACCTACCATTATGTTTTGATCTCTATTTGCTTGCCACCAAGGTTATGCATAAGAGGTAGGCCTCAAAATCTATTTATAAAATCAAGGTGAATTATCTTGGAATCCTGACGATATTTGTAGAAGTATACATGGTGAATTACATTTATTTATTTCCAAAAAATTTCAAACCATGGTGAATTTCATTAATTTCTCTCCAAAAAATTTCAAACCATGGCAAATTTTTCTATGTTGGAGGCTATGAATATCGGTTTTCAAAATCTAAAAAATGTACAACATACTTAAAAGCTTTAGGTCGATATGAAAGACTTTAGGCCAACATCATGACTGATAGCATGACGATCGACTACAACCATGATGATCGGTTTTAAGAATACCAATCAGCTGTCGATATGCCGATCAGTTGTAGGCATATCGATCGACTGTAGGAATGTCGATTGGTTGCAAGAATATTGATCGACTATAGGCATGACGATCGATTGTAGGCATGGCGATAAGCTACAGGTATGAAGATAAGTTGCAGGTATGGCGATCAATTATAGGAATAATGATCGGTTGTAGTATGATGAACGACTATAGGTATGACGATAGGCTACAAGTATAACGATCAACTGTAGGTATGCTAGTCATTTGCAAGTATGAAAATCGGTTGCAGGAATACTGATCTATTACAAGCATGATAATTGGTTGCATGTGAATCAATTGCAAGCGTGTAGATGTGCTACAATAGTGTCAAGTTCCCAATAAATAGCAATGGTGCATCTATGCCACGTGTCATCCATCCATTGAATTATTGCATGCAGAGGATGCGTGTCACCCATCCAAGAGCTTATTTTATGTATAAAAGTTTATATAAAGGGATTAAAAATCATTTTTTCATCTTTTCTATCATAGTTTTAACTATTTTCCTTCCTTTTTAATGCATTATCACCCATTTTCCTCTCATTTTAAAGTAATCTTAACCCTCTTCCTCCACTTTTATCTTGGTTTTATCATTTTACCTTAATTTTTAAGCGTTTTTAATAATTTTTCTCTTTTTTGAATCCTTTTCCACTGTATCTTCTTATCCATACCTGTACACCCTATGGCATCCCCTGCAACCCCTAGAATGTTTAAATTAATTATAAAAACCTGGTTTACCCCCTAATTTTAGAAATTTTATCAACATCGGGTTACGACATATCTTGGGTCATGGATTGTGGTCTTCGAGGTCTAGTTTCAATGCTGCATTTTGACACGGACATTAAACTGGTGGATAGGATCATTGCAACTTATAATATGAATTTGGGTAAGGTAAATCTTGTTGTCGATAATAAAAACATCGTTCTTTATTTCACAGCTACAGATTTTTCCAAATTGACAGCATTACCCCACGCTAGTGTTGAGTCTGTCACTTCCAAATACCAATTAACTGATGAGGACAAACTCTACTTGGAGACCAATTTTAAAGTGCAGTCAGAATATTTTCAAGATCTAAATGTTTTTATTTAATTGAATTTAAATTCATGTCACTGGTGTACAATTATTGATTTTTTATTTTTGCAGTTACGTCCACTAAGTCCAAAAGGGTTTTGACCGTATCGACGATTGAAAATAAATTTCTTCGGGCATGTTGTGAATTATTTCTTGCCAGACTCGTTCTGTAAGGAAAGCCAATAGAAATTTTGATGTGGGCCTTAGCTTATTTGGTCCATTGTATTGCACACCAAAATTTTGACTAGTCCACCTATGTCTCACATTAGATCATATTGGAAATTGAGAACGTGAAAACCCACGCTTCACCCTCGCCGATAGTTAGCACATGCAATTAGATTACTTTTTTTTATGAATATTTTTATAATTTGTAGAACACTCATGTACCAACATATTGGTACTCAACCCTAGTCAATCTAGCCATGACAAAACATCAAGTTTAGCTAATTTTTTTGTTAATATTTAAGTTAAAAAAATTATTTTTCCATTGTTTATATTTTTGTAATTTTGACATTTTACACCAAACATAGAAAAGGGCATCCTCTTCCTCTTCAAATTGGGATGTTGCTATCAAATATTATAATCTAGAGGAATCAGGATACTTCGAAACACCTGCAGAGGAAACAACACCACTGCTAAGGAGAATATTGAAAGCACGAGATTTCGGGCAAAGGAAACACTAATTGCGATGCATACAAAATCAAATACGCTTAAGTCCTAAAAAGAAAGAGAAAGAAAGAGAAATGAGAAAAAAGAAGGAAGGGAAAACACGGCTTTCATTAAACTTCTTGATCTACAAAGATGCCTCCTCCATTTTCGGGAGGAGCGTTAAAAGAATTTTATTACAATCAAGACTTAAGGTTCCTCTTTTGCCCACACTTGAGATGGGGGGCCAAGACGACCAGTTATAGTCCTACCCCCCCCAACAAAAAACAAAACACACAAAAAAAACAAAACCCAAACTATAAACATCAAACAAAAAAGCCAACCAAACCAAACAAACATTACCAACCACCAAAAAAACCAACCCCACAAACCCCGAAGACAAAACAACCCCGTGAAACACAAAACCAAACCCCAATTGACTCCCAACCCCAAAACCCCAAAAAAAAATTGCCATTTGGACAACCCACACTCCCAACCCACCCCAACCCACCCAATACAACAAACACAAAACAAAACACAAAGAAAAAACTAAGTTAACCACAAAAACAAAGACCATATAACAATAATCATCAAAAAACAAACGCCCAACCCCCACCCACTACCCCAACCACAACCCAAAACCCTAGTCAAATTTAAGCAATTAATCCACCTCCCAAAACACCCAAAACCCCCAAAATATTAAATAAAAACAAACAACACAACACCCAAATCCCAACCCGAAAAACCCACCAAACCCACCAAACAACCCATTTCATAGCCATCACAACCCCAAAAGCCCCTCGCTCAACCCCTACACCCAACCCACTATCACCCACACACGAAAGTCCACCCCCCCCCACCCCATCTCCCCAAACTAACACCACCCAGAAATCAAAACACCACCCAAACACACCACCCAAACAAACCCCAAACCAAACCAAAAACCAAGGCCAAATCCCACCTCCAAAATAAAAAGCCAAACCCCACCCCCACAAACATCCACACAAACAACACAACCCCGACCACACCACAAAAAAAAACCAAACACAAAACTAACCAACCAAAACCCAAAAAAAAATCAATCACCACACAAAAATCAAAAACCAATTACGAACTACAACACAACAAACCAACCACCAGAACCTAGTTCACGAACAACCCACCCAACCCCCAACAACCAATCACACACCATATCTTACAACACCCCCCAACCACAAACCCAAAAACACCACCCAAATCTCAACCAGAACAACAGCAACCAACATCCATAACCCCACCACACGAACAAAACCCCCCAACCCCAACCCAAAAAAAACCCCACACACCAAAATCAAACACCCCAACACACAACCCTACCAAACAAGCAACCCCCACCCCATTACCCAAAAAACACACCCCACACAAAACCAAAAACCAAACACCCCAAACACCTTCACCCTACCAAAGGTAACAAATCCCCAACACCCAACCAAAAACACACCCCACACACTATCCAAAAACAACACCAAAACGCACACATAACAAACACAACAAATAAAACAAAAAAACACACCAAAACCAACACAACACAACACCAAAAAAAACAATAAAACAAAAAAAAAAAAAAAAAAAAAACTAAAAAAAAAAATAGCAACCAAAAAAAAAAAAAAAATAAACCCAAAAAGAAAGACCCCCGACAAAACACCCAACCTGAAACAAAACCCCTGGTGCCACCGGGATAAAAAAAAAAAAAACACCAACAAAAAAAACAAAACCAAATGAACCAAAAAACCACACACACAAAAACAACAAAACAAACAACACAACCCCCAAAAAAAAAAGAACAGAAAAATATGAAACAGATAAAAAAATAAAAAAAAAAAAAAAAAAAAAAAAAAAAAAAAAAACCCAACAAAAACAAAAAAAAAAAAAACAAAAAAAAGCCCAAAAACCAAAAAAAAAATCAGAAAAAATCAAACAAGGACCCCCGCAACCCAACAAGCAGAACGGGGGGCCAGGGCCCCCCCCCGACCGCGCAATCCCGAGGCCCAAACCCGAATGCCAGGGGGCAAAGGGGGCACCATCCCCGCCACCCAAACCCCCGAAGAGGAAAGCAGAACACCCTTCAACCCACCTGGGAGAAAGCCAATTACCCAGGGCTCTTTGAAGGAACAAGCGCCAGGGCAAGGCCAGGGCCGCCCAACCCCGCCGCCCCCACCCCAAACAGCGCAAGAGCATCCGCCCACCCCTACACCCCCAGAAAGCCGGGAGCGACCAATAACGCCGGGGAGATGGAGTAGTTCCAACAACCCCCTTCCAAACAAAGCCTAACCCACCCAGCAGCCAACACAACAAATATCAACAACAAAACGTAGAAGATCTAGTTCTCTTGATCATCAAAAACCTCAAGCTACAGTAGCACATCCTATGCCAATGGGAGTATTTGCGCAAGAGGTTTCATATTTGGGGAGTAAGTTTTCATTACTACCAAAATAAATTTTTCACAATTTTTTTATTGTTTTTAATTAATTTTGTTTTTTTTAGATGTACAACATGCCCACATTCCATTTGCAGCAATAGCTATGCAAAATGTGTTTTCTTCTGCTGGTAAGTGTTATAACAAAGTCTGCAACCAATTTTCATAATTTAATTTTATAACTAGTTTTTATTTTATACCTTCACAAATTTTATAACTAATTTTTTTTTTATGTTTCAAGGTCCCTTACAACAATTTCATCAAAAAAATCAACAAATGTTGCCCCCTTCTCCACAACACAAAACTCAAATGTGAGGTCAATGCTTCCTAGTTGTAAAACACCTTCTTCCATCTAGGCCACAGAGAGAAGCAACACAACAATTTTTAGAGAAGGAAGCATTAAATACTTTTTCAGGATTCGGTCGTATTTCTATTGTAAATTTTACTTTTAAGGATATATCATAAGATTATAGTGTTGGGTTGGATGAATTTCCACTTGATAAAGATTTATTTTTTCAAGATAACACACCCACTACTTTTCAACTATCATAATTGCTTCAAGACAAAGGAAATGAAGGTGTAGAATGTTCAAGCAAATCTCCTCCAAGGGAAATAAGCACCCATCAGGCTCCTCCTTGAAAATGGGATGAAATATTAAACATTTCATAAAAATATTTGGTTTCTGATAAAGTTGAATCTACAATTAAGGATTTATTTCTTCCATATATAACAAAAATTAAAAAATGGGAGTATTAGGCAAAGGTGTTGATAAAGAAAATTAATGCTCGATACAATAATTTTTTAAAAAGAGAAAAAAAAATTGTTGTTGAAAATGAACCTAAAAATATGGAGGCTCTGCTACAACAAGTTAAATCTAGCATTTTGAATGTGAATACATCATACACAGATGAAACTTTAAATTTTATGATGAACATATTGGATAACATAAATGATGAGGCCCAATCTTATTACAATGAATGGACAAGTGATAAGAAAAAGTTTTTTTATTGATGTAGCTACAAAGAATGTTGCTGAGGTTTGACTTAATCACTTTTGTGTTCAAAAAAAATTTGTTCTCTTTTTTAAAATGTAATTATCTTTTCATGTTGATTAACTATTTTTCCTTTTTTCAGGTAAAGTATGAAAATATCAAGAAGCAGGTTCAAAACCTACATGACTATCTCAGGATGGAAAAGGAGTTCTTAAACGCTTCCATGGCAATGAAAAAAAGAGAATAGGAATCATTTCGATAAAACAATATTTTACGAAAAATAATTATCCGCAACGGATTGGATCCTGATGTCTTGCTAAAGGAGAAGGGTAAATAAGTTCAAGGACCCACATCTGAATATGTTGGCAAATAAGAAAGCACCATTCTCGATGGAATGCAAAATGTTGAGAAGATCCTTATCAATTCTGGAGCAATTGATAGTACTGTTACCCAACCTGAGAAAATATTTGTTGGAATGCAGAATGTGGTAATTGTGGAAGTAGTGGATGAAGAAAAAGGAGCTAAACATGGGAAAGAAGAGGGAGGAGTCATTGCTATGGATATTTTGGAAGCCATTGAGAAGGCAAAAGGAGTGGAGGAAGGGGAAAATATTTTGAAGTGAGAAATTGAATTTTAAAACTTGATATTTCAAAAGACAATTTTAAGATATTTCATATGTTTTCATTTGAAAACAAGATACTTACTTTTATTATTTTACTATTACACTATTTACATTTATAATTGTATGTTACTTTAAATTTATCTTTTACATTTATAATTGTTTTCATATTCAATGTTAGTTTACGATGGAGATATTAATGAAAGGGTTAAATTTCAATTTCCATATATTATGTTATGTTGTTTTATATTTCAATTTTCAAATGATTTTATGAATGATATATCTATGCATGTGTTTAAATTTTAGTTTATTCATATTCATTCTTGTTGTAGTATAAAAGTGAGTATTTTCATTTCTATTATGTTATATTATTTTTATATTTCAAGTGAGTTTACAAAGGATATATCTATGCATGGGTTTCAATTTTCAGTGCATTCATAGTCATTCTAGTTGTTGTATAAAAATATGTATGGTAATTTGTATTATGCTATATTGTTAATCTATGCATAGGTATAGATTTAAATGTTATTCAAAGTTATTCATGTTGTGATATAAAAATGAGTATTGTCTTGTGGATTCTACTATGTTGTTTTTATATTTCAATTTTCAAATGAGTTTATGAAGGATATATCTATGCATGGGTTTAAATTTTTAGTTTATTCAAAGTCATTCTTGTTGTTGTATAGAAAAGTGTATTGTTTTTTTATTATGCTATATTTTTTTCATATTCAATGTTAGTTTACAATGGAGATATTAATGAAAGGGTTAAATTTCAATTTCCATATATTATGCTATGAAAATTGAATTAGTCTCATGTGGATTTTTGAATTATGCAATTTTATTATCCATTGTTATTTCAAAATTGGTTGATTGATATATCAAAAGATCTTTTTTAGAATACCATTTATTTCCACACTTTTAGAGAAATGTGTCATAATATTGCCCATATATTTTACAAACAACTCACTTCTACTACTATGGTCACCACAAGGATTCCAAAAATTAGGATTAACAATATCCATGGTCTCAAGTGTCTCATATCTCTTAAAACGATCTCTTATTTCACTTGTTAATGCATTTATAATTATTTTCAATTTATTCTTAGTGTTATCCAAAACCTCATCGAATCCAAAATGTGTAATAGGAACTTGTTCAACATCATATGTTAGAGTATTTAATTTCTTTTCAAAATGATATACATGAATCACCTTTCCATGGATAGCAAACAAATATTATCGTTGATGTTGAACTTTAAAAGATTGTTTGGTTCATTGACATTAATTAACTTATTACAACTATCAAACTTGGGATTCTCAAAATATTTTTTGGATAAATATATCTTGTCAATAATCATACATATTTGTTTTCTCATACTCATGAAATTAATAATATAAATTGTCCTTTCCTATGCAAGTTTAATCATAGTATTCATTTCTTGTAACATTGGTAGAATACCATATAATGTGAGAAGAGTTTCCAAGTAAATCATACAAAAAAGCAAATATTTTGCCTTGTCAACATCCCTACGATGTGTATACATAAACCCAACCAGGGATTGATATTCTAAAAATGCCTTTTTGTAAGAAGAAACAATGAAATCCACCTGGTTTCCACATCTTTTAACATTTTTTTGCCTTCAATTACACCTAGAGAAAACTGTTGAAACTCTGCAAACCTTTTTGGACTACATGAAAAGTATGAGTGTATATCGTAGACGAGTTCTTCCACTCTGGCTATATTATCAAAATTGCTCACAATTTTGTATGCAAGATTCATTCGATGAGCCATGCAATGAATATGAATCACATATGGGGCAATGGAAGTCTGAATCCTAACACAAAGACCATTCCTTTGTCCTTGCATTGTAGTCGCACCATCAGCTCCAATACAAATTAACTTTGTGGCAATTTCCATTTCATCCATTCCAGCAATATCCTTTAAACTGGTTACAACAACATTATAAATGTTTTTCGCATTACAATTTTCAATCATCTTATGTAGTGCTAGTAAATTAAGTTGTCTCAAATTATTTTTGAATGTGTAAACATGTATGCAAATCCAATATGTGTTGTCAACATCTGTTACCTCATCAATGGAAAGTGAAATAAATTTGACTTGTTTCACATTCTCTCTCAGGTCTTCTTTCTCAACCAATGATAGACATTTTACCATTTCCCAACCACTTCAATCTGACCAATGTGAACTGGTAAGGTTTTGTACATTGGCTAGTTGAAGTATTTCCTTAAAATTAGCAAAATCATACATGGATCGACCTTTTTTTAGAATACTGTATACAATAGCAAGCTGGAATTTCTTTGAGGCTAATGCAGTCTTATTAATTTTTTGAAATTGTGCATTGATTGTTCCACCCTTCTCAATGAGAGTTTATTTTTGTTTCATTGCTTTTTTATATTCAAGTTCATATCTCACATGCACACATTTTGTTGTATCCTTCCACCTATAAATTTTTTTAATTGTTCCATCACTTTGTATTTATTTGATGTAAACATTCCCATAGTGTTTTTCTATTGTGTCTTTCTTATTTTGCAATAAGTGATCCTTTCCCATATTCCATGTACAAATAATGTATTTACACACATTCAGTTTCTCATCTCACTCAATAAAGGGGTATAACCATGCCTATTCATTTTTAAAATCCCTTCCAATAGTCCATTAACTTATCTTTTGATGTTTAGATTTTTGACTACAAGATTCCCCAGAGGTCTAAATTTTAATTGTACTATATTTTTATTTTTTATTTGATGTGTCTACATATAAAATCTCCTGAAGTAGTTTTTGAATGTCATTATTAGAAAAATTATCATGTGGTCCCATCTCATCTGCTAGAATATCTTCGAGTGAATGCACATCAGGGTCGACAATGTTTATTACATTCAATATTTGATGTTCTCTATCATTTTTTACTGTAAAAAAAGACACTATTTTAAAGAAATAATATAATACCATTTTACAAAGCATTTAAAAAGAGGTATATAAGCATAAAACCATTTATCTATTAATAGAGAAAGGTTTTATATTTAATAAGAACATAAATATAAAAAATTTAATGGTAAAAGGTGTTTGTACCTACAAGTTGTGTAGAATCTATAGAGATTGACGTCTCATTGCATTTTGATATTTGTATAAAATATTTTAGAATTGTATTTTTACAAGAAGATTGACCTCCCTTCTTTCCATCTTCAGTAGGTGATATTGTATCTGTAAAGAAAAACCTTTAGATGTTAGGAAATGTATATGAAATTGAAGGAACATAGCAAACATCCCTCAAGATGAACCTATGCTACCTTGTAGAATGACATCTGAAAGACAAGAAGTAGTATAACAAGAAAATACTCCTAACACACAATATGACGAGGATACTTATTGACCATAGTTGCAGATGGTGCTTCTACACTGTGTATGAAACATACTCTAAGAGACAAGAAGCAGTCTTTGATAAGAGAAATACTCCTAACACACAACCAAATAACATTGATAATTGACTATCATAGTTGCATATAGTTTGCCTACAGTGCCCATGAAACTGTAGAAAAAGAGATTCAGACAAAATAACAATGGAAGAAGAATACTCTATCGATTTTTAGTCATGAATCCTTTACAACCAATAGGCTTTTTTTGATAGACACTTCCTTGCAACCGATCGGCTTATACTGGTCAATAGTCCCTACAATCGATAAATAAATACCGATCATAAATCCCTACAATTGATAGATAAATATCGATCAATACGTCCCTACAATCAAAAAAATGATACTGATTGACACATTTGCAACCAATATAAAAATACTGATCTACTGTCCCTATAATCGATAGGCTTATAATGATAGAAAACTCTACAATTGATCGACGAATGTCGATTGACAACACTGCAATCAATCTAATAATGTCAATCGACACAGTCCTACTATCGACAAACTAATATCGATCGACACATCTGTAACCGATTAAAAAATTTTGATCAAAAATCCTTACAATCAATAGGTAAACATTGATCAACAATCCCTATAACCGATATATGAATGTAGATCGACACCTCTAAAATCGATCGACTAATGCCGATCGACATGGTTTTGCAATCGACTGACTAATATCGATCAACACCTCTACAACCAATAGATAAATGTTGATCGACAATCCCTACAATCGATAGACTGATGTCAATTTATACCTCTACAACTGATAGACACACCTCTACAACCGATCAACTTATGCCAACAGACATGGATCTACAACTGATCAATTTATACCAATAGACACAGCTCTGCAACTTATCAGTTTATGCTGACAGATGTCTCTACAACCTATTATCTTATACTGATAGACATGGCTCTGTAATCAATCGAATTATACTGACAAACATAGATTTACAACCTATCGGCTTATGCCAATATACATGGCTCTGCAACCAATCAGATTACATCGATAGACATGGTTCTATAACTGATCGACATATGTCGATAGCCATAGCTCTGCAACTTATCATCTTGCACCGATCGACACTCCTCTAAAATTGATCGGTTTATTTTGACAGACACTCCTATGAAACCTTCTCAAGTTTTTTGTTGTTTTAGAGCTATTTTCGAGTTAGAGTATTTTTTATGTATGTTTATCGATACCCAATATAATATATATATAGGTAGTATATGAGGCGATTTGGGTGGGAAATATAAAATCATTTATAATTTGAAGGTGATTTGGGTAGGAAATATAAAATCATTTATAATTTGAAGATGAATTGGACGGGAAAATCAAAATCATATATAATTTGAGGTCGGAGAATAAAAATAAAATTAGGTTCATGATTATCAACGGTGGGTGAATTTACCCCAAAAAAACTTCCACCTCATAAATTTTGGGTGAATGGGCCCTAGTGAAAGGATCCAAAATTAGCCTTTTCAAAATTTTAAAAATCCTAAATAGATCCAATTTATGGTATTTCGTGCTTATGCATAACCCCACTTGCCATTGTGTTTTTATTTCTATCTACTTGCCATTGTGCTTCAATATATATCTACTTGCCACTATTTTTTAATCTCTACACTAATATTCTATGATATGTAACTTATTATTTTACCTTAAATTCTACACTTATCTTAGCCTACATATTTATGCTATTCCAATCACTCTTTGTTGCTTTATGTTATGGCACTATGCTACCTTATATGGCTTCTTTACAATTCAATATGAAGCATCTATATTCTTTTTTAATTTGGCTTCTATTCGATGACCTATTTTTCTACTTTATGTAGGTCTCTTTTCTTATCCTACAAGGGCCTTTATTTTTTAGACCTCTTTTCTTTGAAGGGTCTCTTCATTATTTGAGTCTTTTTAATACATTCCTATATTTTCTCTATCAATATTCTATGCTCATTAGAAGCCAAAATTATTTATATATCAAGGTCTCTCTTCAAGACCTAAAACTTAAATATATTGCAACTTTATTTAATACCATTTTGATAAAATATTTCATTTAGATAGATATATTCCTAATATATCCTTCTCCTATTTTTATTTCTCTTGCGCTTAGAAGATTAAATTCATCTCTATCTATTGTAGGAATATTATCACTCTTCTTTCAATCAATCTCTATTGTAACTATCTTAGGTCATATCTAAGAACGTAATACTTCAATGTCAAGGTGATGGTAAATTTCCTTGATGCGTCAATCAAGATGAAGATGACTTGATTGTATTGAATCATTTAAATTTTTTCTAAGTTGATAGAAATTAATGTCAAGTATTATCTATGTCCCTAAATCCTTTATCAATGTTAGGGTTGGATATTTCTTTGAATGATAAACTATCTTAAAGTTGATTCACCTCCAATATGAGTCTTGGTATTTACTAGTTGTTCCTACAACCATGTAGAACATTTAACCTTTCTACTTAATTTGATATTACAATAGATTATAGGTCTAACTCTCTTTAAAGTAGATAGACTCTAAATCTATTTTACAAAACTAGATAAAATTGGTTATAAATGTAGTTAAATAAATTTAACTTGTGCCATTGTAGAATGAATCTTTGTCTACTTGACTATTCCTTTCCTTAGGTCAAGTATCATGATTTATGGCTTCTCTAATTAACACTTGCATACACATGACTCTATCTTGTATGCATTCTTAGACATGAATCTTCACTTAGCACACTCTAATATAAAAATACTTGTACACATATACTCACATTACACTTGCACACTTACTCACATGACACTTGTAAATTTCTTATAAATTATTACATTACATAAAATATTATTCACACTCTAATCTAAGACAAAACCCTAATCTAATATATATAATATGTACCATGAAGGTACCATGGGTAACATTAGCATGTACCAAATAATGTAATATTCTTAAACAATCACACCTAAAGAAATCAAAAGGGTATCACTTCCTCCACCCTAGGATGAAGTCACTCTTCACATATGTAGGATTACCCTGAGATATGAATGGGTATGACAATGTTACCCAAGTACCTTTCCAAAGGAGACCTAAATAATTTTATGCAAATTTTTCTACCTCTATGTAATGTGTATGTTATATTTATATATTTGTGTTCATGCATTTTTTGATGAATTTATTGGTAAACATCTAATGGTTTTGTCTCTATCAATCATTGAAATATAAAAGTGACTAAAATTAAGAAAAAACATTACTAAGTTTGAATACGGATGTAATAATACAAGAATACAATAAACAGGGTTCCTAAACTAATATGTATTTTTTATTTGAATGATTTACAATAAGCTAAAGGATTTTTCAAGGGTAAACAAGGGGAATATTGATAAACAAAACTAGCCTAGGATGCAACCAAATGGTTTTTTATTCCTTGCCTAAGTGATTTGAAGCTATTCCTAATAATTCACTTACTACCCCAACTTAAGTTTTTTTGCAAGAAAAACATAAATTATTCTAAATGGTCCTTAATATTTCCTAAAATAGATATGTTTTAGACTAATTGTATAGAAACGAGGAAATTAGAAAACAAAAAAATAATTCAACAAAGGCATACAAGGGTTACAAAAGATAAAATACTTGTTTTGGATGATTGTGCAAGAGTTTTATAGTTTGTAGAAGTACTACCCTAGCACTTTTATTTTATCACCAATGCTTTTGTTAATTTGCAAGACTTAAAGAAAAAATAGTAGTCTACTTTAGGTCTATCTAGTCATATATGAACACTAGGCTATCTGATCAAGATGATAAGACAACCTTTTTGACAAAACAAATTAGATTTTACCTAAAGCTTGGAATAAAAGTATGCTTGTGCAAAAGTGCTAAAATAAAAATCATTACTAGTGCTTTTGCTAGTGGCTCTTTTACTTTGCATAAAATAGAGGGGCAAAAGTATTAATTTTCTAGAAATATTGGTGCTTCTATCCTTAAAATAGACTATCCAAGAGTTTTAGAAATAAATTTAAGGTCAAATGAGTTCAAATATAACCAAAACTAACAAGGATGTACAAAAACCAAATTCTTAACGCCTGAAGGCTTGGGTACGTATAAAATCTTGCTAAATTATCTTTAAATTTCCAAAAAATATGGGAAATATGATATATGATAGATATAAAGAGGAAATAGTAATTAACTGATTGAATTGGGTAATATTGTGGTCTATGGATGCCTAAACATCCAGGGAAATGCACTAATGAAACTTCAAATCAGTTTGAGAGCTTATGAAACTTATAAAGAACTTGAGATTAAGAAAAATCAAGATGATATAATCATGAAGGTATGCTAAATCAAGTGATATATTGTTGCAATCATCTACAACTATGATCTATGAAAAATATGAGCTCAATAGATGACTAATGCTAAGGTAAACTGAGGTTTTAGTAATATGATGAAAGAAAAATGGATTCAAAATCTACAATACCTATAAATAAGACTAAAGTAAGTATAAAATATAAAAAAATTTCTATAAATTTAAAATATGGGTTATGATATACATTTATAATCAAGTAACATGAAAATAAGAAGATTAGAACATAAGTGAAATGCATATATCTATGAAATTAAATTTCACAAGTGATTATGAGCAAAAATAAGCTTGTAATAATATTATGGTAAGCATAAATGTCTACTAGATTAGATTATAGTAGATTTTTAATAATTGTAAGTGCATAAACAATGAGATTAGCAATAATTTGATAAGAAAATACAGTAAATAAGCTTGCATAAAATGAAAAAAATAAAAAAATTTGTAGATGTAATGGAATGAGACACATAAATAATGTTATAGAACTACAAAACAAATATTAGAAGTATACAATAAGAACAAACATGAATATTAAAAACTAAAAAATGAAAAACCAAGTATTAAAAAGGCTTAAACAAGAGGTAAATGCATACAAAATCAAAACAAAGGAGATGAAAATAAAAGAGATCTATGAATTATAATGTCTAGTAGGACCTCCTCTTTTTAACAAGATGATCTCCTTACCTCAATGCCTCTTTTCCTTTCTTTACTTACCCCAAATGCTTGATCCAAATACCCAAAATGTAAGAGTGAGAGAGAATGAGAGAAACTTTTGGTAGCATGTAGCTAGCTTGGAATTACTTCTTTAATTCCTCTTTCATGGACTTTATTTAAATATTTTGGGAGGGTTGATCCTTGGAAGGAAAGAGATTCAAGTATGACTTTAGGGCAATGACAAAATTCAAATTTCATAAGCCTTAGGAGAGGATAAAGAATGCACAATCAAACCAAAGAGTGGGGCAAAGGAATCAAATTAATTTTGCCATGTGTCATAGACATTCCACTCATATTAGTAAAAATGTTGCATTTTTCAAACGTATTGGTATAGAAATTTTGTAGTCAATTAGTGTTTTTTCTCAACGATCATGTTCATTGGTCAAAATATTGAAATAGACTTATTTTGTAAAAGTGCTATACTCAAGAAAAATAACTATACTAGTAACTCTACAAAAGTTTTCAAAAGTGTTTGAATTGATGTTTGATTTGGCTTGTTAATTCTCTTGACTAATGACAAGTTGTTTCGTGCTTTACTAAAAGATGTGGCTAACTAGGCATGTCAAAATTGGGTGTCTACAACATACAAATGTACATTACCTATGAAGGACACTATAACTTTATAATTTCCAATGATTTTAGAATAATGTCTCACCTTTTCCATTGGAAAATAATCAACATCTCATATTTTTTTATGAAATCACTACAAGAGGTAACCTAGAAAGTTTAGAAGAGTAAAGAAACTAGTCTTACACATTATTGGATCATTCAACTCCTTATTAAGGATGCCTTGGCTAAACAAAGACCAAGATACTCATGGATAAACATATTTTCAATGGTAAGGAAGTAGAGGGAATAGTAATAAAGGATCATATAGAAACCCTATATAAGAAATGATAGGAGTCATAACACCTTAGAAGAACCAATTAATAAAACTTTAGAACCCTAAAGGATGAACCATCTACAAAAAAAAATTACATGGAGTTAAACTATAGATTTTACTTTAAATAAGTTGACTATGAACTTTGATATAGAAGAAGGAGTTGAGGCCTCATTAAGCACTTAGATTCAAAGTAACTACGAATGGTAGAAGAAAACTAAAAAGGACATAACAATGAGAGACAAAAAAAACCCCTATTATACTACCTGAGAAGAAGAGAAAGATGTGTCCCAAGAGAACCAGTGTTGACCCTTTGGAAACCCTAATATAAGTGTTTTCCTAGTTAGAATGGAAAAATAATAATAAGAGGAGGGAAAAACCCTTAGTTCTTGCTAAAAAGAGAATTGATAAGGAATTCCATGTTATTCAATATGTTAAGGAGTAGTATGAAGAAGATCCCTATAGAATAAGGATACTATGCTTGTAGTGGATGGTTTCTTAGTTTCAAATAAGGTTCTTCATTCTCTGGAAGTAGCAAAAGATATCATACTGGGCATAATGACACTATGCAAAACCAAGTAGGGAAATAAAACAAAATTCAAAGTCATTGTCAATAAGGTAAGACAAGGCTCTTCTGTATAATCTCATGATAACGTGTACAATTATGTGTAATTTTAGTCATTCAAGTAAATATATTATTTGTTTACTAAAAAAGTTATTGTTCATATGTAATGATTGTCATATTGGTCAAGGTTAATTAATTATATCATTGAAGCACATACAACACAGTAACTAAGAAAACTATGGTGAATGTATGAGACAATTAATTAGAAACATTTCTATTATTAGACATAACAAAACATATTTATTTAGTATCATCATGGGAAGTCTTGATTTTTGAAGTTAGACCAACTAAATTTTGATACTTGCTTTTTGTGTTTAGGAATTGTGTGGGTATGACCAGGCATTGTAACACTGTACCACAAGACAAACTATGTAGAGTTGAAAAAATACCTGGAAGAAAATGATATCACCGATTCTCTGTAATATTGTCTTAAATAACTATACCCAAGTCATATTTACTAAAGAAAGAGACTCTTTGCAAAGGTATGCAAAACCTTTCTTATTTTATTTTTGCTCAAAAGAAAGCTTATATTAATAAACAATGTAATGTATACAATTATAGGGTTTTATTTCTTCTATTTTTTTAATTATCATAAATGAAAAGTGGATGATATAAATAACAAAGACAATCTCTTAAACGATGATATATTCTATTATATTTAATAGTTATAATTATTGGTTGTCCTTGCACTTCAATATAAAGAGAAGGTTACAATAAAATGAGAAGGTTGCTATAAGGACATTCTAGTTGAGTCATGGAATCATTATCATGCCAAACAATAAATAAAAGGTAAAATTTAGAAGTTTGAATATATGTGAACACATGTATAAACAATAGGAAATGTGTATGTGTAATAATGGAGTTTTGTTTAAGAGATCAATAGTTTTGCTCAAAAATTTGAAAATTGAAACATTAAGAAAAAAAAAAACCTTGACATGAAAAAGCACATCAAAGGACTTTTCTCTAAAATAAAAAAGTTGAAAAAATAGAAAAACACTTATGATAGATGCCAAAATAAAAAAGGTGAATACAAAAATTAAAAAAATATATAAAAAAACATAATCTATTAGTTAAGAAAATTTGTTTGTAATCAATTTTTATATATTCATGTATTCAACATTAGTTGATCCATCCATCCACATTCATCCTTCATGTGGCCTATCTAACCTATGTATCATCCAGGATTGGATTAGATTGTATGGAAAGAGTGAAATATTAGCAAAGCTTTTGTGATGTGATGAAAAATATTGTATGGAAATGAATGACAACAAATTTACCTCACTCATAATTGATATAGTTGACAAGTGTAATTACCCTCAAATTGAGTATATAATTTGATATTGTGCAAATATGATGTATGTTTTTTGGATTGATGAATAATAAAAATATGTGAATAACTGTGTGGAATTTATATGTTTCTACAATGTTTTATATAAGAGGAAATCATTTTTCAAAAGATTCAAAAAATAGCAAAACTACAAAGTGTTTCAATTTATATACAAAATCTATAGAATAAGACACAATTCAAATAGATCTCTTAAGGTAATAGTTTCCCAAACATTATATCTACTAATACATAAGTACTTAAAAACGTGTATAACAACTACCAAAAGACAAAACAATAACCACCGTATTATCAATGATTATTCATATAATGATTTGATAAAATAAAAAACTTAAAATATGTATTGTTTATTTTCTTGATGTCAAAAATCTTCATTTATGTTATCCTCTTAATCCTTAATGTCAATATTTATGAAAATTTTAATTCACAAATATATTTAGAAAAAAAATGAATATGAAAAAAAATAACAATAAAAAGGCTCAACATACCTTTGTTTCTTCATTCTTAATGGCTGCATGATCAGGACCTTCACCATACTATCTCAACTTTAGTTGTCAAGTCATAATCATTCTAGTGTTGTTTAACGCAAAGTAATCTACGATTTTCATTATTTAAATATGAATGTCATGAAAGTACTAATTATGAAGCTCCTCATTTTTAATAATAATTTTACAGTTTTTTTTAAATCCTTTTTGACTTTTGTTTGTGTATCAATACATTGAAAATTTCTTTTTTCATGTTAATATATTTATATTTTTCATATCAATATATTTATATTTGTATATTAAAAAAAAAAAATCCTATTAAAACAATGCATTAAAAAATAAATATTCTTAAATTAAAAATTAAGGTTGAAAATTCTTTATAAATTAACATTGTCCATCTATATTGATTGTGATTTTTAGTAGATATAAATTAAAACTATCCTTTAAATAAGGAAATATTATACAGTACATATGTTAAGCAACTTAATCTATAGTCATCTCGTAAAATCTTTTTAAATTATACTTATTTGATCAATTTAATATAATTATAATTAAATTACAAATATTTTAAAAATTATAATAATTATATAATATTTTAATCATTTATATTAATTAAAAAATAATAATAATAAATCATCTCTTATATTTTACGTGTTTACTATTCTATAGAATAAGGGCAGACATGAATAGCAGTAAAAGATTGAATAGATGGACATGGTAAATGTAAAAGCTATTAACATGCCTCAAAAGCTAAGTTACAAATAACATGTTAAGAAACAAAGAAAGAAAATAATGTAATGTATTTAGAACCCTTACTAGGAAGACTTGGTTCAAGCCACATATTGAAAATCTGACTATCATCGTTATCTCTAGCTATGAATTCTCTTAGTATGAGGTCTTCAACTCACTTTTTTACTACTTGGATACTAGGCCTGCACTTATTTTGAAGTTGTTGGACACACTCTAAAATTTAAAGTTTGTTAATCTTTATGATCCTGACTATGACAGCATCATCTCTCTTTATCAACATCCTCTTTGTCCTTCTTGATCTCACTTTCATATTAGAAGAATGAAATAAAAATTTTATTTTCAATTATCTTCTCTCCCATCATATTTTTGACAAAAAAATTGTTAAGCTTATAGCTGGAATCATAAAGGCTCGTCTTCTAAATGAATGCATAGGTAAATCAAAGCACCAAGTTTTCCATATACTAATAATTCAACATCATGCAACAATACAAACATCTCTCTTTGCAAGCATGCATTTCAAACCATGAGGAGTTCCAACACAAACTCATCATGATGACATATACAAGCAGGAAATAATAGCATAACAACAATATCCTCAATAACCACCATTTGCAATGTCATACTACATAAATCAATAGTACCCTTTCACATACACTTAAACATCTCTCGTTCCATGCATGCATTTCATACCACGAGGAGTTTCAACATAAAATCATCATGATGACATATACAAGCAGAAAATAATAACATAACAATAGTATCTTAAATAACCACCATTTTCAATGTCATACTACATAAATCAATAGCACCCTTTCACATACACTTTCAAGTTCATACAGTGCTGGAAGTTATTAAAACAATGGATGTTGGAAGTTATAAAAACAATGGATAGATTTCTATGATTTCACACAGATTGATTTAACTCAACAAATCAAGAATACCTCTTCTATAGTTCAATTTAAAATAATGTATAGCATTTATAGCCAAACTAGTTTCATTCAACCACATGAATTAGCATGTGAGTTATATTAATTCTGCCCATTCATAATTATGACATAAATAAACTTCACCCAATTTTACTGTATCAAATCTCTTAATTAAATAACCAAGGAACCAAGCTATGATTTTGAAGTTTGTTGGAATTCACTTCATCATATTTTCACTTCTCTTTCAATTGAGATGAAATTTAAAAACTAGTCAGATTCACCTAGCACAATAAAAATAGTAGAAATATCTATCTTTTTTAAAATACATGAAGGCAAAACTCGGCATGAAAAGCAATATAACATCCACTTTCTCTACCCAACTGACTTTCCCCCATCTATGCTACATCCATCTTGGAAAAGGATATTTTCTAGTAGAATCATAATCAAAGTTACACATAATACCCCAACTTGACATAACTATGATCTACCATATACACTTATGCAATGTACTAAGAAAGAAATATAATAACAATTTATTTTTATTTCATTTTTTTATTGTTATTATTTATTATTTTAATAATAACTTTCATTCTTATTTGCAAATTCTAACTAGCATGAAGGAATTCTATTTTAACAAAATGATTCCCTTGCCTTAGGCATCTTCATAGCCACCAAATCATATGCATATGTCATTTAACTTTAAACAATCAAGCAACAAACATTCAAATATAGCTCACACAATAATGCAAATCCTTTGCAATGCACCTACATGATATGCAAAGTGCGAGTTTCCATGTACTCGCAAGCCAATCATCATTTTCCCTTTTACTCTTTTTGTGGACCAATCCTTGTTTGTCAAAAATGTATACCTAATCATGCATACACAATGAACAACAATAGGATCCATAAGAAAAAGGTAAGTTTAATTCATTAATTAATTTATGACCAATGATCGTACGAGGAGGGTCATTACATAGTAAGAGCTAAAGTTGATCAATAGAAGCATATAGGTTAGGTTATCTACCAATTACTATTGTTCTCTTTGATCATCCTAATACGTGGTGTAAACTAAGAGTTTAGGGCTATCACACCTCATATAGGGTGACACAATAGGGTTGGTCTTGAGAACATGGAATTTGGCTCAATTAGGGATCTCCAAGATTTTGGTAAAGACCAACTTCTTTGTGGGATGTGATCTTAGGTATACACTTCCTAATTTGTCGACTTAGTAAGGAAAATGGCTAGAGAAAAAAACAAAGATAGCAAAAAGGAAAAAACCTAATCTAACAAAGAGAAAATGCACCAAAGATCAAATAAGATCCCACTATATAGCAACTCCAATTGTAATATGTTAGCATGAACACTTCCTCTCCTCAACATACATAAGCATAGATTGAAATGCAAGCACACACACAAACAATATGGATCAAGGCATGAGAACAAAATAGATGTGTAGGCAAAGTATTACAAGGATTATGCCAAGAGTGAGGTTTGGGTTACCTGCAGTCTTATAAATAAAAATAAAGGAAATGTTATAGAACTTATCTATCCTTTATAAAATCTATACTTATACTATTTATAGATTACAAAGAAGAGATTTTCCCTTCAAAAACTCATGCAAATATTTCATGATGATTGTTGCTCCTCATGTTGGGTTATATCTTTATTTAAGTTATTTTCTCTAATATTTGGATCCATGATCCTAACTATCAAATGGTTCTCAATATTTGGATGATTCTATACCACCATTGTTGTCATCTATCCTCTTTTTGGGGATTCTCATAGTCTAAGTGTGAATGATTTCTATAATCAATGCTTCAAATTTGGGGTTGCTTCTTATGTTATTGGTTTCCTTTCAATGAGATATGGTATATTCTATTGTAGGAAAGTAATGTATTCACCAAAATATTGTACATCTTAGAACAATGTTTGGTTTCTTAATTTTTTGGAGTATAGGTGTTTTATAGCTTTGGAATGTTAATCATCAATTGATGTTAGAGCTTTTATCATCTTCTAACCTTGGAACTTCTCACATAAAAAAAATTTCTTGCATCTTTGGTTAGAACTTTTATAAATTTCCATATTTTGAATACTCGAATTACTTGTGTCTTTTGGGACTTCCCACATTCTAATTCTGATATCTTGTTGATCAAAACTTTTGTTTGCACTTTGTTGACAGTTGATTTTTTGCTTCTTGCCTATTTCCTTTCCAGATAAGATTTTCTTAAGGTAATATTGTTGGCTTTTAAGCCAAACTATCTCAAGATACAATATAATTAATCCATAATATATTAGGTTGCAATATCAATAATCAAGAGTAAAATTAAGTACATGAGCAATCACATGTATGTCCAAGCCAATATAAATAAAATAACATTCACTATAATATTAAATATGAATGTAAATGACCAAAATAAGTCATGTACAAGCATGATGCATACTTATAATAAAATTGATCAAAATCCATATATGAGTTTTATTATTAATTTTTTGTTATGGTGATCATTGCAAACTATTTTCCCACTTACATTGTATGGAGCTTTCTTTCCATAATATAGACATGGAAATACGACTCTTCAATACTTGACTATTGTATTCCTCACATATCCGAGAGTTGCAACCTTTTATATTCTTGATGTTTTGCTTCTCACCTTGAAACTTATATACTATACACTTCACTCTTCTTGCATACACACTTGACTCCATAATACTTGCACACAGGGCTAGAATTAAAAAAAAAAAAAAATTACCTATCAACAGGAATTTCTATGACGGTTAAAATTTTTTATTGACTTTTAGAATACGGTTTGAAATTTTCTTTGTCTTTCAAATTTTTTGAAAGATAATAGCCACTTCATATTTTCGAGGATCAAATTTATTTTGGAATCACAATCTAGCTTTAAAAAATGGAGTGAAAGAAGGTTGAACAAAAAGTAATTGTGTCGGAGGAAGAGTAAAGGATTTTTTGTATTGTTGAAGTCCTTAGGAGATAGAGTTGTTAATTTTGTAGGTGGTGAAGGTGGAGCTCTGCTAGGGTTTGATGAGGAAAGTTTTTTTCCTGGAATTTTTTTGAGACCTATCTGGTGGGCTCTGCGGGGATGGTAGTAGTTTCTGGAGGAGGTATGAACAACTGGAGGAATGTAGTGATGGCATCAGGTCCGTCACAGAGCATGCATGCTAGGGCTGGTATTTCTTTTAAAAATGATTGGAAGGAACATGATTTCCCATTGCATGCCAAGAATCACTTGTTAAAGAACAATGGATGTTTGGAACGATGTGAAGCCAGGCTGGTTCTAGTGGTTCAACCAGACTCGATGGCAGAATATGTGGAGTATTTAACCAAACATGTGCTTATTGGTAAATTTATGGGCATCCGAATTTCTCTTCCCTTTGTGGAGGCTTGGGTTAGGAAGACTTGGAACCCTGAAGGTGATGTGGAGGTGATGCTAAGTGCAAACAACTATTTTATGGTGGTTTTTTCTTGTCTTGCGGATCGTAACAAAGCATTTGAAGGAGGTCCCTATTTTTGTAACCAAGCGGGACTCTTTCTTAAACCCTGGCATGTGGGTTTCAACCCATCAGAGGAGCGACCGTCATGGGTTCCGGTGTGGGTTCGGCTTCCGTGGCTCCCATTGGAATTTTGGAGAAATGACATCTTGCATATGATTGCCCTTCTACTTGGGAATCCGGTTGGGCCGTCACGACAAACGCTGGATAAAAAGGTAATCTCTGTTGCCCGTATCTGTGTTGAAATTGATTTAAACAATCCTATTCCAGATTCTATTGAAATATAGTTCGGATCAACCAAATGGGTTCAAAAACTTGATTATGAAGCTCTTCCATTTTGTTGCTAGATTTGACATGAATATGGCCACTTACAAAGAAAATGCCCTATGTTTGTCCTGCTTGTGGCTTCAAATCCTGGGCACTCTCGAGCTGTACAAAATATGGATAAAGGAAAAGCCTCGATAAAGGAGGGGGATCAAGATAAGGAAGGCTTTGTTACGGTAAAACCTCAGAACAAAGGAAGAAAGGAAAAAAGAGACATTAAGGATAACCAGCCAGATGCTCAGCTCAACCATTTTGAAATTCTAGAGAATCTTGATCAGTGGGTGGAGATACCTGAAACATCGCTACCTGTTATAGATATAATAGGACCAAATCAGTTGTCTCTTCATGAGGTGGAACCAAGGGAACCAGATATAGGGGGTTTAAATGAAGAATAGAGGGCTTTGGTTCCGAGTATAGGTGATATGGTTGGCCCTAGCCCTGGAAGTGAAGTTATCTTAGAAAATGGCACAGATTTAGATATGCCCTCTCCTACCCAAGCACTGATGCAGTCATCCATGGACTGTAAAACTCCTACGGTGCTGGGATTGCAGCATAAAATAATTAAAAAAATGCTTTAGATAAGAATATGAAGGTGGGTCGAAAGAAAGACCAGGATAAAATTAAGTTATGGGGGAGACTTTGGTAGAGTCAGGTTTGGTGAGAACATTGGACTCCCATTTTTATAACCCCCAAAAATGATTATACTTTCATGGAATGTAAGGGGGTTGAACAGCATCCCCAGACAAAAAGTTGTTCGTGATTTGATTCGTGTTCATTATCCGGATGTGGTTTTTATTCAGGAGACTAAATTAGCTATTGATAGTTTGTTCAATATTGCTCCCAAGTTGTGGATAAATGGGCAATGTTAGTGTATTGGTGCATGTGGATATGCTGGTGGCCTTGCTTGTTTATGGGATCCAGTTAAGATCTCTCCTCTTACCTGGATTTCCAGCAGGTGGTCTATTTCGATGATCGGGCATGATAATGAATCTAGTGAGACCATCCTACTTACAAACGTGTATGCTCCTATTGATTACAATGGTAAAGTGAATTTATGGGAGCACATTGGCTTTGTGAGAAGTTTGGCTCCCCTGTACCCATGGATTTTGGCTAGAGACTTCAATTCTATCACTTGTCTGGAGGAAAAATGTGGTGGGATTGATCATCTTGAGCCTTTTTCTTCTATCTTCAATGCTCATATCCGGGCCTTGAACTTGGTTGACATCAAGCCGGATAATGGGATATTTACCTAGCATAATAGAAGATGTGGGGAATATTCCATTTCAGAGAGACTGGATAGGTTTTTGATCTCTAGTTTTTGGATTGGCAATAATAGAAGCGCTAGTTCTCGTGATTCTGGAGGGTAGAGGATCCGATCATTGGCCTATCAAACTCTCTGCTCTGGAGTTAGGGCTAAAAAATAATCCCTCATTTAAGTTTCAACTTATGTGGCTGCGAGATCCTAAGCTTCATGATTTCATGCGAGGCTGGTGGACTAATGGCAAACCTCCTCATGGCACCACTATGTACTCCTTTATGAAGCGACTTCAATTTGTTAAGCATAAATTGAAGAGATGGAATAGACTAAATTTTGGGAACATTTCCTTGGCTAAGCTGGCAGCTCTTAGGAGGGTGGAAGAAGCCTCAAGGAAGATTAGAGATCAGGGACTCACAGAGGAGCTTCTTGTTGAGGAATCTGAGGCTGTAAAAGACCTTGCTGAATGGGAACTGAGGGAAGAAATTTTTTGGAAACAAAATGTAGACACCAAAACAGCACCAATCCGATTATGTGATTGCAAACACTGATCGCTTTGGCAAACACAGCCCCCAGGGCAGCCCTCAGAGGTCAAACAGTGGTCTTAACCACTTTCATAGCAATTTTGTAAGGTCAAGGAGCAATTTGGCACACTTGGACACTTTGCCCGATATTCGTCTCACCCGGGGACGAATTCAAAATAGAATCCGTCCCACCCCGGGACGAATTCTGAATCCGTCCCTGGGTGGGACGAATTCTAAGCAACGGGCAAAAGGGCAAATGGTGCCAAGTGGCAGCCCGGAACGATCGGTTAAGGGCTCCTACCTTGCACGCATGTGTAAGTGGACAGAGGGGCCGTTAGAGGACTGTTACAAGAAGCATTTATCAAAGTTCAAGTCAGGGAAGGACTCCCCTCCCTCATGGGAAGACAAGACCGCCACATGGCGCCCATGGCCAACACTTGGCTTTTGTGCTTCCCTCCCAAAAGAGACCCCTTGGGTCTATAAAAGGTGGGACTTTTCTCACCCAAAACATGCCAGGTGGAAGGAGTGTTGAAGCAACGAAGTGCTGCTGCCGAATCGAAGACTCATTTGCATCCCCTTTTGTTCACCTTCCTACATCCATCAATCTCTTTTGCAAGGGAGGTTGTTGGGTGGCCTTTGGAAGCTCGAACCTTACTCAAATCCGACGCATGGACATCTGAACCTACCAATTCGCCGACCCCCAATCCTAAAAGGTTTTGGGCCCATCCTTGGTGGATTGGCTCCAAAATCGAGGGCCAACGGTGGGAGGCCCACTTGGGCACCCCCGCACCCCCAAGTTCTAATTTCAGTTTTTGAGCACTTTAGATTAATTTTTAGATTGCATTCTGTGTTACTAGGTCTGATTAGTCTATAATTGCAATTTTGTAGCTTTTGGTCAGAGTTTAGGGTGTTTTGTATTGCTTTATCGTTTCGCTAACTTGCAGGTGTCAAGGTCAAATTCCCGAGGGAGGAGGCCAAATTGGGAAAATCCGACCATCTGGGTCGTCCCAAAATGGCCCCAATTACCTAACCCCCCTATTTGCAAGGAGTTTTGCAGGTCCCGGGATCCGACATTGGAGCAGCGACGGGTCGATTTCTCCTATTCAGAAGAATTCGTCCCACCCAGGGACGAATTACAGTCAGAATTCGTCCTGCCCAGGGACGAATTCCAGTTTAAGGTGGATTGGCCAGCTGCCTCAGTGGCAGTGGCCTTCTGGTGACTTTTCTTACCTTTTGTCAGATTTTGAAGCAATTTGGATTCACTGTTTTCATGGTTTCAGGCAAATATTCGTATGCATATTTTGTTAGTTTTAGAGAGAGAATGCTTTTCATTTGCAACAGGTGCTACTAACGTCTTGATCATTTCTTTGTTTGCAGGAGAAGCGAGCAGAGGCGAAGAACCCATCAACATCGGCGGCGGCATCATCTTAGCCCGCCCGGTGCAATCGTGGGCACGCGGAAGGAGGAACCATTCAGCGATTGTAATCAAACCTTATTTGCGCTCCTAGCCCCCGAAAAGGGAGGAGGCATTATTGTAATGAGAGATCGAAAGAAATTAATGAAAGGGCTATTTTTCTTTATCCGATTGCGTCTCTTACAACATGTCTCTTTTCGTTTCATGTAATTTATATTTCTAGGACTTAGGCGTGCTTAACTTTGAATGCAATTGCACTTGGTGTTTCCTTTGACCGGAATCTCGTGCTTTCAGTGGCGATCACGGTGGGACCCTGTTCCCTGGTTTTTGAAATCACAGAAAACTGATTAAATTTTTGTGTTTGTGCTTGACAGGTACACTTTTTTTTTGTTGCAGACTGCTATTCGTCTCTGACAGGGACGAATCCTTTTCTGCAATTCGTCTGACCCTGAGACGAATTCAAATTCGTCTCTGGGTGGGACGAATTCTGTTCTGCAATTCGTCTCCCAGAGGGACGAATTCCTGTCTGCGGATTTTCAGAGCAGAAATTCAGAGACAACAGGAGCAGGCAGAGAAGAGGTAGGGATTTTCATGATCTCTGTTATAATTTTCTGTTTCTGTTTCTGTTTCTTCTTCGTTAATTGTTTTCATTTAATCTTGCATTGCATTAGGAAAAGTCATGTATGCTAGTTTCATTTTGTTGGATAAAACGAATCCCACACACATCACGAAACAACTTTAAACCAAGGAGCTGGTCGTAAGACCCCAGCCCTTGATCAAGACCATTGGTGGATTTAATCACCACCTTGGCTTGATTTGCATCCATTTCCCGATTGTCAAGCTGTTGTTAGGCGTAAATCCCGACGAAGACGAGACCGAGCGTAGGCCGGGGTGATTCCCATGCGCGCGAGGATAAGTTTTCTATGGTAGGTGCCATTAACGGGACAATCCCCCTTCCGTACCGCCTATGTACCACGTACCTTCTGCTCTCACGTACCTATAGTCTCCCTCTCGTAAGGGCGGGTATATAGAGAGGTTGGTATATCGGCACTGGTTGGTATATTGAAGGGGCGACCTTTTTGGAGTTATAAGAGCCTACATGATGCATTTAAACGTTCTACAAAACCTACAAAAACAAAACAAAACATCAAAATGCACTAAACCAGTCTAGGGCACACCAAGAATCCTTAAAAGAGATAATCACGGTTTTGTGAATGTGTGTGTTTAATTCTGTTTAGTGTAGACAAAAAAAATCATTAAAAACAAAGATAAAAAAAATCTACGCATTTTGTCATTTTCTCCAAAAAGCTCCAAGGATTCCCGTAATCGCTTGGTCACTCCAAAATGCCCCAAAGGTGTCCATGAACCCTTTGGTCAACCCAAAATCACCCCAAATGTGCCCATAAGTGATGCAGGACCATCCAACAAAATATGGGAAATCTTACATTTTTCCCTAAATTTTAGTGCATCTTGTCGGGGCCATAACTTCTCAACCGTAGCTCCGATTGACTTGAAATTTTACAGGGAGTTAGGTGGGATAATTTTAAACAAATATGATTCCCTAGAATTCTATTTGCCCAGAAAAGTCAGTTTTCGGGGCCAAATTCCATCATCTAGTGCCCCGAAATTAGGTTTTAAAATTGGACACGCAATTCTATGCACTTTTTGAGCTGTTCGGATGTCAATATCTCCTAATGTATTTAGAGCTAGGACTTGAAACTTCATTTTTGTCTTATCTACTATAAGAGGGATGCGCACACCAATTTTGGGCCCCATCTGACTCATTTTCAATTTTAGGGCTTTTTAGAGAGACATCGTCATGGTGCTCACCCATAGCCAAGCCCAATCACGGGCGGATGCTATGGGGAATATCCAAGGAAGAACAAGTCATCTCCATTACAATCCCAAGGATTTGGTCATACCACCTTGGCGACCTAACACACAATGCAGTCCCCTCCACACCTTAAAGGAAAGAGACTACAGGGACACCTCTTCGAGGAGCACTCCTGTTCAACATAGCACTCATCACACACCCTTCCATGAGGGGTACAGTCATAGGAGAGCTCCCTTAGATGATCGCTATGAGCGGTCACCGCGCGATGAAGCGCTAGGTCAACATAGGGTTCGACGGGAGGAACCACATCATTACACTACCCGTCCTTCACCCCCTCTAGTTGTCAGGACTACAAAGACAAATCCAGAGCACAAGGCTCCTCAGGCGGGGCGGGCCAACTCCACCCGTTCCTTTTTCATTTATGAAAGAGAGCACGAGGAAGACCTCTACCTTCCTCGAGAGCAATATACAGTGCGAGAGCAATATGCCTCCGCACCTGCTATCTATCAGGAACACTCACTGAGGCCAAAGCCTCGAGGGAATGTTGTTACCCCCAATAGAGGGAGGTCGCCTATAGAGATCTTGGATCACTACGACCGAGATAGATATCTAGAAGAGGCATCTAGGCCTTCTAGACATGAAGCAATGAGAGCTCCCTTAGATGCTCGCTATGAGCGGTCATCGCGCGATGAAGTGCTAAGTCAACATAGGGTTCGATGGGAGGAACCACATGATTACATTATCCCTCCTTCACCCCCTCTAGTTGCCAGAACTACAAAGACAAATCCAGAGCACAAGGCTCTTTGGGCAGGGCGAGATAGCTCCGTCCATCCCTTTTTCACTTATGAAAGAGAGCACGAGGAAGACCTCTACCTTCCTCGAGAGCAATATACAGTGCGAGAGCAATATGCCTTCGCACCTGCTATCTATCAGGACCACTCATTGAGGCCAAAGCCCCGAGAGAATGCTGCTACCCCTAACAGAGGGATGTGTCCTATAGAGATCTTGGATCACTACGACCGAGATTTTTATCTAAGAGAGGCGTCTAGGCCTTCTAGACATGAGGCGGTGGGACCAACTATCGTAGAATCTGCCGAATATATCACACATCTCAAGCAACTCACGCAACTTGAGCTCGAACGACTACCGTTAGAGGAACCGTACCATATTAATGAAGAGCACCTTCAGCGCCAGAAGGATGAGCTGTTCCAACACACTATGCAAGAGAAGACTCCAACCCCTCACATGCATAAGACAAAATATTTTGAGTGGCACAACCCATGGGGGGAAGATAGGTCATCGCGACCTCATCAAAAGCTACCCCCAACACCTCCTAGACAGGAGCGGGAAGCTACTCTCCCGATTCCTGAAGCACCACCCCCGACGCCTCCTAGACATGAATGGGAGGCCGCTCCTATAACCAATGACGGGTGCCTTCCTCAGACATCCACCCTGGCTTATGAGCCACCCTTAGAAATTCATCAAGAAGCCTCTAAGGAATCAGAGCGCGAAGAAGAGCGGGATGAACTGCCCTACCAAGGCATGGGGGGTGCCATCTGGCCACCCCTCCATAAGCCCCAAGTTCCTCAACAAGAACCAACCAAAGAGGAGGAGTTCAAATCTCCCGATACATGCAAAGCACTAGAGCACTTAGAGTTGGTAGAGACCAAGATTTTGGAGCTCCCAAGGCCCAACTTACATAAGGCTCCTTTCGAAGAGGATCAACCTTTAACCATAGGGCTACCTGATGATGCAGTCCTCCATGTCTCAGAATCTCCAGATTCTGATGAGCTGTACTCACTAGTTGAAAGTGAAGATGAAACAGACATAGCCCACAGCAATCACATGCGACAACATCGGCATCCCATAAAATTTGAAGAAGCATGTCAACAGATAAACATAATACTAGGGCATGAGTGGCGCGTTAACCCACCGCAGTGGGACCAAGCATTACATCCACAACTTTGGGCACACAAAGAGCAACTTCCACCAAGAGACATCATAGCAACATCAGTGCCGCGGGCGGACCCTGTCCTCATCTCCGTGCATAGGGCCGATCCATTCATGCCCATACCTCTAGAGCCGGATCCGGAGTGCAAAGACCATCAAGCTGGGGGTACCTCTATCCCCTGAAGAACCATAATCCAAACCCAAAAAGCTCCAAGGATTATCGCAATCTCTTGGTCACCCAAAAAGCTCCAAGGATTATCGCAATCTCTTGGTCACCCAAAAAGCTCCAAGGATTATCGCAATCTCTTGGTCACCCAAAAAGCTCCAAGGATTATCGCAATCTCTTGGTCACCCAAAAAGCTCCAAGGATTATCGCAATCTCTTGGTCAACCCAAAAAGCTCCAAGGATTATCGCAATCTCTTGGTCACCCAAAAAGCTCCAAGGATTATCGCAATCTCTTGGTCAACCCAAAAAGCTCCAAGGATTATCGCAATCTCTTGGTCAAAAAAATCAATAAATTCAAAAAAAACAACAAAAATCATCAAAAACAACAAAAATTTGCATCTCAATTCTAGGCATACTCAAATTCATAAAAAAAACAAAAAAAAAAACAAAATCAACAAAAACACCATGCATAAATTTTACCACACTACAGTCAGTGGTCTAGGAATGTACTAAGAGTTTCAGTAATTCAGTCATCATTTTCCTCTTTAGCCATGTAGTGTACCAAGTCGAACGGATTTTACAAAGGTAGAGTCATACTTGAAATACACCTTGTTACATAACATCCCAACACAAATCAAACATTAAAATTCCCAAAATTGTGTGAACGAAAGATGAAACCTGCAAAATAATCTAGGTCACCACAAGCGAAACGGTTATCTTGCTCATCCCCCTGTGCGAATGACCCCTAGAATGCTGAGAGTTGGCAAAAGGACAAGCTTCCTCCCTACCCAATTCCCTAAGAATCCCTAAAGTTCTCAATAGTTGCAAAACACAAAAATTTGCAAAATGTCAAAACTCAAAAATTTGACAAACTATAGTGCACACATCAAAAGGCACAAACAACAGTGATTTTCATCACTCCATATCCCCAATCCCTTGCTCAAAAGAAAAACAAATCAAAATAAACAGTGATCTTATCACTACAAAAGAGCAAGTATCCCAATACAATTGAAAAAAAAGAAGGGAGTTGACCTTGAATCCCTGGAACTCTCAACATTCTGTAGGTCATAAGGCAAGCTTCAATACCAATTTGGTAACAGAAGTAAACCTCCCGCATGACGATATATCTGTCACATTAACTTGCGTACAGATCAATGTTTGCATGTGGATGAGCTAGCTTATGGCATCCTGGATTACAACGCAGATTAATCTTAGTACATACAACAAAGGAATTCGTGGAGCTAATTAGGTGATCCTCGGTACAGGTTCGGTTGAAAGCCCATCTGGCATCGGTGGTATCCTAACAAATACCACATAAATGAAATCAATTGCACACACAGGGATGTGAAATAACTTGGTCAAAAACAAGTCCGATTCATACCTTGGTCAAAAGTCTTGTAAGATAAAGTACAATCATGGCTAGTGAGCTAAAACCGTCTGAGTCTCAGAAAACCTTAGCTACATTTCTAAACCAAGCTGCGCTACTTTTCATCCTTACAAATACCATCAAAAAAATACAAAAAAGAAAAACCACATGTATACATACAAAGTCATGCACCACAACAATCGCCTAAAAACAAAATAAAGAGTTTCTTAAACAGTCTATAGTGCCATAGCCAAACATCACAAACCCCATTCATCCATTTCATATCTGCATATCACATATAAATCAAAACCATTTGCATTCATCATAGCATATGCATCCATCAAAATAAATCAACATGCATACATCCATATTCATCAACCATCATGCACAAGATCAAAGAAAATCAAAACAACAAAAACAACAAATAAATGCAACACAAAAACAAAAAGCAATAAACATTGCAAGACACAAGTGCTCTTGCACTTAACCTCTTGGCATAGAAAATCGATGTCGGGGTCTACATTGTCACTATCCTACTCCCTAAGAAGGCTACCATAGCCGGACCGCTCAACAGGGAAGACGGATTTTCGCCAATTTAATCCCCAAATGACGTCACAAAAGGGTCAAAACCCACTCAAAAAAAAAAAAAAATCAAAACAACAAAAATAAAAACAACAATAAACATTGCCGACACAAGTGCTCTTGCACTTAACCTCTGGCAAGAAGTAGAAAAAAATCGACTGGTCACAAATTATCACTATCCTACTCCCTAAGAAGGCTACCATAGCCGGACCGCTCCACGGGAAGACAGATTTTTGACAATTTAATCCCAAAATGGTGTCACAAAAAAACAACAAAACAACAAAAAAAGCAACACAAAACAAGCAATAAACATTGCCAGACACAAGTGCTCTTGCACTTAACCTCTTGGCATAGCAAAATTGATGTCGGGGTTTGCATTGTCACTATCCTACTCCCGAAGAAGGCTACCATAGCCGGACCGCTCCACGGGAGGACGGATTGCCGACAATTCAATCACCAAATGGTGTCACAAAAACAACAAAAACAGTACAAAATTCAACAAAAACACAACAAAAACATTGTCGGGCATAAGTGCTCATGCACTTAACCTCTAGGCAAAGAAAATCGATGTCGAGGTCCAAATTATCGCTCTCCTAGTTCCCCAAGAAGGCTATCATAGCCGGACCGCTCCACGGGAAATAGGTTTTCGACGATTTCACCTCATTATGACATCACCAAAAGGGTTAACACCCACCAAAAATAGGTCCATATGTTGGAAAAATTGCACACGCTTAACGGTAAACCCTCTAAAGGCAAACCTTGCACAAGTCATCTTGGGTCAAGCGACTCGTCGCTTCTCTCACGAAGGTCATTCCCTCATCGATTCGTCGCTTGAGGGGGTAGTCACACTTAGTCACCAATCAACAATCACACACCCAATTAAGGAAAACGACATGCATTCAAAGAATCATTGACAAAGACAATCACGCTCCCGCTTGGGGCAATAAACAAGCAACAATCAAATCAATCAAACACTTGGCATTTCGTGAATCATGAACACAAGGTTCCCCCTGAGGATAAAAACGCCCTTCACTTGTTCATGACTGATCAATGTCTAAGTTCAAGATTTCATGAATCATGAACACAAGGTTCCCCCGAGGATAAAACGCCCTTCACTTGTTCATGACTGATCGATGTCTGAGTTCAAGTCACACCTCACCAAAACAGGTTAATACTTGAAATCAAATTCCTTAGCTCGTCAGAAGCAAGGATTCAAGAATGCATGCCCTTTCCATACTTGGGGCATCAAAAGTTGGTTAGGTTACCAAGAAACCCTAATCATTAGTGCTTTGGTTATCTATTTTTGCTCAAGCATCGCGTCACCCGCAGCGCTTCCCAAAAAGGGGCATCCGTAGACACCAAAACAAGCACCAATCCGATTATGTGACTGCAAACACCGATCGCTTTGACAAACACAGCCCCCAGGGGCAGCCCTCGAGAGGTTAAACAGGTGGTCTTAACCACTTTCATAGCAATTTTGTGAGGTCAAGGAGCAATTTGGCACACTTGGACACTTTGCCCCGTATTCGTCTCACCCAGGGACGAATTCAAAATAGAATCCGTCCCACCCCGGGACGAATTCTCGAATCCGTCCCCGGGTGGGACGAATTCTAAGCTTAACGGGCAAAAGGGCAAATGGTGCCAAGTGGCAGCCCGAACAGTCGGTTAAGGGCTCCTACCTTGCACGCATGTGTAAGTGGACGAGAGGGGCCGTTAGAGGACTCGTTACAAGAAGTATTTATCAAAGTTCAAGTCAGGGAAGGACTCCCCTCCCTCATGGGAAGACAAGACCGCCACATGGCGCCCATGGCCAACACTTGGCTTTTGTGCTTCCCTCCCAAAAGAGACCCCTTGGGTCTATAAAAGGTGGGACTTTTCTCACCCAAAACATGCGAGGTGGAAGGAGTGTTCAAGCAACGAAGTGCTCGCCGAATCGAAGACTCACTTGCATCCCCCTTTGTTCACCTTCCTACATCCATCAATCTCTTTTGCAAGGGAGGTTGTTGGGTGGCCTTTGGAAGCTCGAACCTTACTCAAATCCGACGCATGGACATCCGAACCTACCAATTCGCCGACCCCCAATCCTAAAAGGTTTTGGGCCCATCCTTGGTGGATTGGCTCCAAAATCGAGGGCCAACGGTGGGAGGCCCACTTGGGCACCCCCGCACCCCCAAGTTCTAATTTCAGTTTTTGAGCACTTTAGATTAATTTTTAGATTGCATTCGGTGTTATTAGGTCTCGATTAGTCTATAATTGCAATTTTGTAGCTTTTGGTCAGAGTTTAGGGTGTTTTGTATTGCTTTATCGTTTCGCTAACTTGCAGGTGTCAAGGTCAAATTCCCGAGGGAGGAGGCCAAATTGGGAAAATCCGACCATCTGGGTCGTCCCAAAATGGCCCCAATTACCTAACCCCCTGTTTGCGGGGAGTTTTGCAGGTCCCGGGATCCGACATTGGAGCAGCAGCAGGTCGATTTCTCCTATTCAGAAGAATTCGTCCCACCCAGGGACGAATTACAGTCAGAATTCGTCCTGCCCAGGGACGAATTCCAGTTTAAGGTGGATTGGCCAGCTGCCTCAGTGGCAGTGGCCTTCTGGTGACTTTTCTTACCTTCTGTCAGATTTTGAAGCAATTTGGATTCACTTGTTTTCATGGTTTCAGGCAAATATTCGTATGCATATTTTGTTAGTTTTAGAGAGAGAATGATTTTCATTTGCAACAGGTGCTACTAACGTCTTGATCATTTCTTTGTTTGCAGGAGAAGCAGCAGAGGCGAAGAACCCATCAACATCAGCGGCGGCATCATCTTAGCCCGCCCAGTGCAATCGTGGGCACGCGGAAGGAGGAACCATTCAACGATTGTAATCAAACCTTATTTGCGCTCCTAGCCCCTGAAAAGGGAGGAGGCATTATTGTAACAGAGATCGAAAGAAATTAATGAAAGGGCTGTTTTTCTTTATCTTGATTGCGTCTCTTACAACATGTCTCTTTTCGTTTCATGTAATTTATATTTCTAGGACTTAGGCGTGCTTAACTTTGAATGCAATTGCACTTGGTGTTTCCTTTGACCGGAATCTCGTGCTTTCACAAAAAGCTCGAGTAGATTGGCTTCAGGAAGGAGATAGGAACACAACCTTCTTTTATAACTCTGTTAAGACTCGTCGTAATGGTAACCTGATTACCTCTCTTGTTAATTCTCAGGGTGCCCTGCTTTTTTCTTTCAGGGATATTTCAGAAGAGACTAAGAGGTATTTTTCCTCTCTCTTCAAGGAGGATGCCCTCTCAGATGATGAGGAAGAAAAACTTATTCTAAACTATATTCCCTCGATTGTTTCTAGAGAGATGAATGAGCACTTGATGGATCCAATTTCCCTTGAGGAGCTGAAAAGTGTTGTATTCAAGATGAAAAAGGGGAAAGCCCCGAGTCCGGATGGATTCCCGATTGATTTTTATCAAGATTTTTGGGAGTTAATCAAATTTGACCTTTTGGAAGTGGTCCGTGAGTCCCAAAAGAACAAACAGATGTTAAGGGCTCTAAATGCTACCTTTGTGGTGCTTATTCCCAAGAAAGAGGGAGTGAATTCCCTGGATATGTTCAGGCCTATTGCTCTCTGTAATGTTGTATATAAGATCATCACAAAAATTATTTTTGAGAGGCTGAAGATATGGTTGAGAAAAATCATCTCTGAGGAGCAAGGTGGGTTTGTTGCTGGCCGAAAAATCATGGATGGGGTTGTTATTGCTACGTAAGCTATTCACTCAATGGAAACTTCTAAGGAGAAAACTATGTTCATTAAGTTGGACATGGCAAAAGCCTATGACAGAGTTAGATGGTCCTTTCTTCAAAAATTTCTTGCTGCTTTTGGCTTTGAGGAGGAATGGATTAGATGGGTGATGAGCTGTATTTCTTCTTCCTCATTCTCTCGTTCTTGTTAATAACGAGACAACGGAGCTGTTTGAGGCCTCAACGGGATTGAGGCAAGGAGATCCTCTATCTCCTTATTTGTTTATCATTATGGCCGAAGGGTTGGGTAGATTACTCAAGTCTCAGGTCAGGCATGGTCTCATTTAGGGGTGGAAGTGGGATAACAGTTTGCCACCTCTTTCCCACCTTCAATTTGTTGATGATACTGCTTTTTTGGGAGTTGCCACTATCAAGGAAGATGGAAAAATTAGACAGTATCTTGACATATATCTTGGTGCTTCGGACAGTGTGATTAATGAGGACAAGTCCTTTATTTTCTTCTTCAATACCCCCCCTCTTATTCAAGCCAAGATTGCTCGCATTCTAAGATTCCAGGTCGGGACTCCCCCCTTCATTTATCTTGGGATCCCGATTTCATCTCATCCTTTTCCTAGATCTTCTTGGAAGTCTATACTTGATAAGTTTAGAAGGAAGGTAAATCACTGGACTGTCAGATGGCTATCCTCTGCAGGTAGAGTATTGCTTTTAAAATTTGTTATTCAAGCTTTACCCATTTATAGATGTTTTGTGCAAATAGCTCCTTCTCATTTCATCAAGGACATGGATGCTCTGTCAAGACAGTTTTTGTGGTCTGGAAAACTTGATCAATCTAAATGGAGTTTGGTTAGATGGGATTCCATTTGTAGGCCAGTTCAAGAGGGAGGCCTTGGGTTGTGACAGGCAACTCTTTCTGGGCAGGCTTTGGCTGTGAAACTTTATTGGAGATGGTGTACCTCTCAAGATCATATTTGGGCTAAAATATTATCTTATAAATACTTGAGAGGTATTTTTGAGGCAGATATCCCTAGAGCCAGTTTGGATGGGAAAGGTTCTGTTATCTGGGACTCTCTCAAAAGAGGAGCTAATTTAATTAAGCAGGGTTTGTTTTGGATTTGCAATCAGGGATCAGATGTTCTTTTTTGGGAGGATTCTTGGGATGGCCACCCTCCTATCTTGACTCAATATCCCAGGTTACATTCCCTAAGCATTTGTTTCTTGGAAGCAGGCTGGTCTCATGTGGAGGACATTAAAAAAATCCAGTATTTTGGAAATATGGAGATGTACAAATGGAAAGATCCATAGGAATGGCCCCAAGGGGGATTGGTCGAGGATAGAGAGGTGCTTGCTCTTATTCTTGCAGGGAGGTATTGTTCTTCATTGAGGGATAAAGACATTCTGGCTTGGAACCCTAATCCCAATGGAACCTACTATGTAGCCTATGGTTATCAAGTTCTTGATAAGCAAAAGTTCGGGAGTCTCCCTGTCACATGGTGGAAAAAGGTGTGGAATAGATTTGCTTGGCCGAAATGTAACTTTTTTCTCTCGGTCGGTAGCTCGTAATAAATGCCTCACTTGGGATAACTTGAGGAAGAGGGGATTTCAGGGTCCCTATTTATGTGTCCTTTGTGGTAAGAATGAGGATGACTCTTCTCATTTATTTTTCCAATGCTCCCTTGCTAGAGACATTTGGCACTATTGGTGGAGTGCCTAGAACCATCCTTGTTTTCATGTGCTCTCCCTAGTGGAGTTTTGGAGTAGTCTGGGAAGACCTCCAGCCAAGGCCCCCTTCCTCCAAGTGGCTTGGAATTTGGGCCCTTCTTGCATCATCTGGAAGATTTGGCTCGAATGAAACCGACGCATTTTTGAGGGAAGTCATTTGGATGTTCAACAGATCTGGCAAAGGATCCTGTGTATGGTTCAAGAAACTATCCATAGTAAATGTGATGTGGACCCTCATTTGGACTCTAGGGAGGAGAAGGTACGACAGGCCCTTGGTTTGTTTGGGGTTGGTGTGAATTCTTCTAGCCCTAGTAGGATTCCTCACCTTAGCAAGAAGGTTAGGAGAGAGGGTAGATGGAGACTCGCCCCCTAGAGGAGTTTTAAAAATTAATATCGATGGGTCGTCCAGGGGCAATCCTGGACATGTTGGAATTGGTGGTGTTGGGAGAGATTCTGCTGGCGTGGTCAGCTTTTTTCTTTTCCATTTATAAAGGTGTTCACTCCAACAATCTTATGGAAGCTCGGCGATACTTGAGGCCTTGCAAAGGAGGTTTTCTCTTGGCTGGCGCAGGATTCTTTGCGAGTCTGACTCTCAAATTTTGGTTAATCTTTTAAACAACAAAAGAGTGGAGGATGTTAATTGGTAGTTGGCCTCTGTGACCATTCAAATTCTCAGAATGAGTGAAGAGTTCGAATTTATATCCTTTGTGCACATTCCAAGGGAATGGAATGGGGTTGTCGATTACCCGGCCAAAAGGGCATTCGAGCTATTGGATACTCAGAGTATTGATAATCGGGAGAGTCTCCCATCTAGGGATTCTCAACACCTACGGGAGTTGATCCATAAGGATGTTCAGACTTAATGTGGTTTGTTTTTTTGGTTTTCTTTGGGAGTTGACCTTGTCTGGTGATATAGCCTGTCTTGTTGCTTATTTGAGTCCTGGGTGGGGACTCAGTTGTACTTTGTAATCCAAACTTTTTATCAATAAATTTTTACCCCTTTATTTAAAAAAAAAAAGTAATTGTGTCAACAAATACCTATCTGTTTTAATATCATGTAACCAATTAACAAATATCGTTTAATCCCATGTAACCAATTAACAAATACAATTTTACATGTTAATAATTAACAAATACAATTTTGCATGTTAATAAAAATGAAAGACAAAACAAAATCAAAGAAAATATCAATTAACTCTATTTAAGAAAAAGCTCGCCCTTAAAAACATCCTTATGCAAAGGTAGCGTCTCTCTAGAGTTAATTTTCTTTTTTTGTTTGTAACTGTGATCCTTATGCAAAGGTAGTGTCACTCTAGAGTTAATTTTCTTTTTTTGTTTGTAACTGTGAAACTGGATGAACCAGATGGAGATGTAAATGGATGTACAGGAAACCTTGAAAGGTATAGGAGTGCCATATAGATGGATGTACAAGGTGCAGGAGTGCCATATAAATGGATGTACAGTAAACCTTGCAAGAATGTAGGAGTGCTATAATGAATGGATGGTGGACCAATGTTTACAAAATTAATACAATTATTTTCATCTCTATCACGAGTACCTATCCCACCCCTTGCCTGCCCCTTGTCTTTTTTATTTTAGTTTTTTCTTTTTTTCTCTTTTCCAGCTGATAAAAAACCAAGCCATTTTCACACCCTTAAACCACTTAAAACAACTGATAAAAGACCCAGCAATTTTCACATAACTTAAACCACTTAAAATTTAATTGGGCAATATTCTCCTATAAATACCTCTACTTCTTCACATTTACTCACCTCACCCCATGGGTTGTTGCAATTTTCTTGTTCCCAGGTGGCACCGCGTGAGTTTTTTTATTAATGACGCATGGCATGTCTAAAAAATAAAGCAACCTAATAAATACACATCAATCGCACATAAGCATGCTTACGTTACAATAGTGTCCCTACACTTCGTGTGCCTCGATTTGTAGAGAATATTAATTTAAATTATTATTTATTGTCTTTGTCCCTCGATTAGTAGAGAATATTAATTTAAATTATTATTTATTGTTTTGATGGGCCATTCAGCGAAAAGTGTATTTGTAATTAATGCTATCTCACGAGAGTACTACCTATTACCTCTCCCAAAGTTACCACTCGGCCCCGAAGTTGCCACTCTTGATATCCGACATTTAATACATTTATAAATCTTGATTTATTTATACACAAAATTATATATAAATACTATTATTTTAATAATATTATATAATTGATTAAAATTTTATAATGATATAATAAATAAATTTAAATAAAATTTATTTAATTTTTTATAATTAATTTTAAATATTTTTTAAAATTGTTTTTTAATTAAGTAATATTTTACACATCTGTCTTGGAGATTGAATTCAGGGATCACATCTACCCAAATTTTAAAAAATACTTTAGTAAAAAACTTTAGAATACAAGCTTATCATAATCAATCAAGAAAGCAAAATTATTTGATAACTAAAATAATGTAGCTCAGATATTTTACCTTTCAAAAATGTTTTAAAAAATAAAATTTATAAAACCATATTTCTAAAACCATCTATTGATTGTGATATATTTAAGTTAAAACCATATTTTAAATTAGGAAATATTGTAGAGTACAAATGTTACCTAACTTAATCTATAATCATCTCATAAAATCATTTTTAAATTATTTTAGAATTAAAAATTATTTATTCCTCCAAAAAATAAATTTATATTATTATAATTAAATTATAAAAAATTTAAAAATTATAAAAATCATTTAATATTTTACTCGTTTATATTAATTAAAAACTAATAATAAACAATCCCTTCATTTCTTATATTTTATGTGTTTACTATTGTATAGAATTATGTGGGTTCAAGCCACATATCTGAAAAGCTGACTATCATCGTTGTCCCTCGCTATGAATTCTCTTTGTATGAGGTCTTCAACTCGCTTTTTAATTGCCGGGATACTAGGCCTGAACCTATTTTTAAGTTGCTGGACACACTCTTCTATTAAGTTGTTGAAGTTTAAAGTTTGTCTAGTCTTCATGATCCTGACTATGGCAGCATCAATGTTATAAAGCCTCTCCTTATCAACATCCCCCTTGACCTTCCTGGTCTCACTTTCAATTCGTAGGTCCAATGGTACAAGTGGTATGTCTATCTTCCTCTTTTTGTCTGAAAACTTTGAATTAAATTCAAAGTAGTCTGTCTTCTCCACCTTTGCAGTGTTGGGGTTCTTATTCAGAATTTTGTATTTTCCACAAGAAACTGAATATAGCACTTTGACAACAATTTCATCATCAACCAAATTCAAATTCAAATGAGACTTGATTTCTGAATAGCTTAGCTTGTCTGTGTCATTGAAAAGCAATAACAGAGCTGCTTGGCAAGGTGTTAACACTATCTCTATTTGCTTGCTATCAAACTGCCCTTTTAGTTTACAAATCCCCAGGGAATGTATCATTGAAAGCCTTCTATTCTCTCTTCTTGTTTTATAGAACTGAATATAAAAGTCAACATTCCTGATCACTTCGTCTGGCAGTTTAAGATCAAATGCGGTGTAGTTTGGCCAATGTGAAGATGTCAAAACAGTCATGCTGAAATCAAATTTGTTGCCCTGAAGATCCGCCGCAACTTCCGCAAAATCTCCGTTATCCGTCCTAGCCACTGCTATGTCATTGAGCATGCCTTCCATTCTAAAAGTGAAGTTGTGTCCAAACTTCTGCTTCAATTTCTCTATCACGCTTGTTTCATGATCAAGACCACTGTTTGAGTCCATCAAAAGCCTATCTCCAAGCAGTTTCCTGTACATTTCTGCAAACACATCCTTATCATCAACATATTCAAGAAGAATTACAACCTTTTCAAGGGCACCTTCGCCTTCTGGATCCTCGCCCTTTCTCAGGATGCTATCGCAGAACATGGCGAACAATTCTGCGCTGCTCCTTTTCCCAATTTGTTTACTACAAAATGCAACGCATGCCTCATTCCACGCCTTTAGGAAAAGTTTATGGTTCATAAAACAGCCAGTCACATATAGCAAGTAATACTTGTCATACAATCCAATAACTTTCCTCAAGAAAACTTGTGCATCCCTTGCTGTGGCACGAACCCCGCATGCTTCGTCTACTTCATTTACACATGCCAATCCCTCGCTAGCAACATGCTCCTTGAAAATCTCAGCCATGAGTTCCAATCCTTCGGATGTCCGATAAAACAATCTGTACATTCTTGAAAGATCGTCAACCTTGCCATCCTTAAGCAGGACATGGAGGCCTGAATGCTCCTTGTGGATAAGTTCCCACTTGTACTTAGATATCATCTCTTTGTTCAATATTTTTATCAGCTTCTCTTCGCTACTGTAATGTAAACAGAGAGTAGTCCTCTCGTTTTCTTCTTTCAAGCATTTCTCAACCGTGATCATATATTCCGGGCAAGAATACTCTGAAATCCATAATGCAGCCTTTTCGAAATAATATGTTTTAGAGTCCTCCATCATGGCCGATTCAAAGTCTTTTATGAAGCAATCATTGCCAATATCAAGGAAGATATCCACAACGTTTCTCAACAAGGTCCTATCTACTTTCTCTCCATGGCGCTCTGCATTAATTAGGGCAAGTACTGCATGCTTGACATTGCTCTTTATCTCATCGTAGACAAGTTTGCAGAAGTACAGTTCACCGAGCTTACACAGAGGTGTCGGAGGAGGGAGTTGGGACCATAAGACACCATAGTATAAGAACCTATTGTAATACATAAAAACATGAGAAAGCCAGCAATCAAGTGCCTTATGATTATTTCGGCGTTTCACAAACTCCTTCAGCAAAAACTCACGTTCCTTGCTCCCCAAAGCCGGTAGAACAACCGAAGTCGTGTAATCTTCAAACCACTCACTGTATCTGCTATACATTTCCTCAGCTTTTTGATTATCATGAGACATCTTGCAAACAGTTGAGCAAAGCATTGTCCATTCTTCCAACAGCTCCTGTAGAGTAGCCGGTTGCTGATTTGGAGCTTCGAGGTTCTTGGTATACTTTGTGATCCCCTCCTGTAATAAATTCCAATCCTCTGCCATCTGACCGATCATGCACCGCTCACTACTTGTCATAACTTTCTTTTTTAAAGTGCAAGTTGGGTTTCTTGTTTGCACGGAAGAAGACACGCTCTACTCTCAGAAAGGACGCAGAGGTGAGATTCTCTACTTAGAATCTACTTAGATGTAGCTTTGGATGATATTGTTGCTACTTCTCATATACATATATAGGGGAAAGGTGAAACGAGTCGTTTCCGAGGAAGTATCTTTTCATAGGGGAAAGGTGAAACGAGTCGTTTCCGAGTGTTATAATTTAAAAAGTTGTTTACTTTGAGATCGGGACTTCCTACCCTTAAAACAAATCCTATACGTTCATAAAATAAAATTAAAAGGTGTTGAGATTGGAAGACATAAGAATGTAATTAGGGTGATTAATTATTTTTATTTCTTAGACAGTAAGGTTTAAATTTTGAAGAGGATAATGTTGTAAAATATATTGAAGTAATTATATTATGATTAGGTCTTTAAAGGTTAGTAGATTGGTAATTGTTTGTTTGGTTAAATACTTACAAAGAAGATATTTAGGTTTAAACCTTTCTTGTCAACATAATAATCTGATCTAAATTCTCTGAGTGCACGTCAAACGGACAATGACGAGTGCACGTCAAACGGACAATGACAATGTGAATCTTGACTGACCCATAGTCATCCTCATATCAGGTCAACAATATTGAGGTGGTATAAGCTTGTTGAGAGTAGCCCACTCTTGGATTTGAACCTTGCACATAGCAATTCCTAAAAAAAAAAGTGTGGATGTAACCAGCTCCCCTATGTGAAAGAAAATGTAACTAAGAAAAAAAGTAGAGCCATAAGCATAATATAACCAGTAATCAAGAGATCAAAAACATAGTTTATCCATAGAGTTCATACATAATATTTCTATTAATTATAGTTTGATATCAAATGAATAATCATGCATCATAAAGAGTGGCTCTAATATTTCAAAAATGCTAAAGGATCCTTATAATTTACCTCTTCATTCTTATTTATAGAAAGTACACATTAATTCTACTTGTAACTATGGTGAAATCATCTAAATCTTAGTTGCACTTACTTTAATCACTTGAAGATAAAATGATATTATCAAAAGCATTATCTCAAAGCTTTTCTATAGATTCACCTGTTCTTCTAGGAAATCACTTGTGTAATGATGATTCCCCTTGCATGTGATTTGCCAACATCTAAATAAATAATGTATATGTGTTGATGGTTCATGATTGGTCAGTAACTAATATCAATCTAGAAATGTAAATTTTACATAGTATTTGTAAAGTATATGGCTAAGGTTGTTTCCAAAGGTGATCAAGAAATGAAACATAAATTAAATGGATTAACTTATGTCTCTACTTGTAATTAAAATGAAACTTAATATTAGTTGTTGGAATTAAAATATAGGAAATATAAATTACATCAAAAGGAAAGCTAAATTTACTTGTTGAAATTAAAATACAAGAAATGTATATCACATTGAAAGGAAAACTAAACCCACTTGTTGGAATTTAAATAAAACAATTTAAATTTTATTAGAAGAGAAACAAAACTAGCATTTGATGCTACGGCAAGAGAAATTAAAATTTACCAAATATATAAATTGTATTCAAACTTGAAATAAATCAAAGTTTAAATCTATTATAGTGGAAAGAAAACATTATTGAAAATGAAATTGAATAGGAATGTAAATGTGATTAAAGAAACGAAAATAATGTCTAAGTCTTACACAAAGAATGATATTAAGAAAAAAAAAATGTATATACTACAAAAAAAAATGAACCATACATATTTTACTAGATAACAAAATTACATAGTAAATAGCTACAATATCAAGAGAAAAACCATTGGTACTTGCTCATCTAGAGTGGATCCTTGATCGAAGAGCAAGATAGTGATCTCCCTAGAAGAGATACTAAAATTAATTTTTATTATGTAAAACAAACTTGTATTAGATCTAAAATAAAATTTTAAGAATGAAATCTATTGATGTTGTGCTAGATCCTATCCTTCACTAGCACATCACACGTACAAACAATATAAATTTAGATAACCCATCCTATCCTATATGATGTGTATCATCCTAGAATAGGTTATCAAAAAGATCCATAATAGGATATAGTACAACATGATTTTATTATATGGTAATTTTAGTTTCGAGTACAAATAATATGGTCAAAACCATTATTCTATTTTTTAGAATAAATTTGGAATACATTTGATTTCATAGGATCTTCCTTTGGATCAACAATCATCTTATTATGATTATCTTATATCCTTTGATTATACTAGACATTCCTCTTTGATATTGCATCCATCGCTTTTGTAATAACTAGAAGTGATTAAGATTGTTTATTTTGTATTTTCCACATGTATTTGCATGATGATATTGGTTTTGATCATCGAGTTTCCACCATTTTTCAACAATTTGACCATATAAAGTCCCCTACACCAACCTACAATGTTTCTTTAGTAAGGACTCTTTTACAATTAAAAATAGTAAAGCACCTATTGATGACAACCTTTACCAAAAGCATAACCTTTGAAATAGTAATCCATGAGCACTCATTTTTCCAAAAATATGTGAAGATTTTAGTATTAGTCATAAATACTTTTCAAAACATTAGTTTTAATTTGGACAATAAAACATATATATAAACTAACCAAATTGCATCAAAAATATGTAAGGTTTCATAGGTTTCAAATATAATTTAAAACATGGTTGAGGCTAATACCCACAACCATACATCTCTTATGTAAAAATATTAATTCCAGGGATTCTTGAAAGGGACAACATAGATATATAAATAGAACTCATATCAGAGAAGAAAAGTAAACCTCACATAAAATAAAAGTAAACCTCACATAAATGACTTAGAGAAGACACATCATAAGAAAAAAGCAAATGCTAACTTATCAAGATAAAATATATTCTACTACCCTTTTATATTAACAATGTGCATTCATGACAAAGATCTATAGGCCAACATTTGATATTCCATGTGATAGGATCACTCAACCTTTTATTTGGTCTTGACCACTAGATTTGAGATCTATTCTTCCTTCTCTTTTAGCTTATTATATAGCATCTTAGTCTATATTTGGTGAGCAAATTTTCTTATGTTGATTCATACCTCTTGCAGAACTAAATAAATAGTCTCTCTTTTTATTGAAATGGAATTCACACATGCTTCTTTAACCCCATTTTGTAACTCGTCTATAATAATCCTCAATTTGGTAACTTGTGTAGCCTATAGTAGAGGACCCATCATGTCCCTCTTTGATCTAGTCATGTATGTTATGGACTTCAACATGACTTCCTTCTCTGTTAAATACCTCTTCAATATGTCAAATATTTGGATCTAAGGCCTCTCAAGTTAGGCCTTGAGATTCTTGTGAATTGAGTTCTATGTGAAATTTGACCTCCTTTGTTTCTTTCTGCAAACAATATCCTCAGTCGATTTGGGTGACATTTTTTGTGGATTCAAGGGTTCTTATTCAATTTATGATGACTTGTTTCCACGTTGTTATATAGATTCCTATTGTAAAGCATGCAGGTCCATTATTTATAGGGCCAATCCTATGGTTGTGGTGATACTGACTATAGAGAAGATGAGTTCTACTATAGAGGAATTTGTTCTGGGTTTGAAGAGGACTATTCTTGTTGAGGATAACTTATAAATACAAGGGTAAATTTTTATTATTTCTTTTATTTCTTCCATTTATTTATATCTTATCTCGATGACCTAACCTATGGTTATAGTTAATACTTTATTGCATGTGGTAGAGGTCCCACTATAAAGGAGACTATTTTCATTTTTCTTCCTTCCCTTAGTCTCTACCTTTTACATGTTTTTCTTTGATACCTTAGTAGTCAAGTGTGAAGGGCCTATTACAGTAAGGGTGGGCTTCCACATAGGGTAAGCTAAGCTTAGTGAATGTAGTGGTGTCCATTCTATTGCATCCTTAGAAGAAGATAATTCAATAGTGATTTACTATTGATCAAATTCTTCGGAGAAAATTTTCTTCATAGGTATTTTTTGAGCCATTGCAACAAATTAGGAAGAGGTTTCTAATTAAGAGATGATATTAATATCCTCCAAACTAACTCCTAATAGTTTCTTCTTTAGTACTTATAGCACAAGTAACTTTATCAATCCATGATAGAAAACTGGTTTGACTCATCCTCATTTATAGTTTTCAACCTTTCCCTCCAATGATTTCAAGAATTAATATGGAATTTTTTACCTTCTTGTTACATTATAGATGAACTAACTTAATATGGTGTATAAATATGAGGAAAAATGATCCTTCTCTAATAATGAATTTGATTATAAGTATCACTACTTTATCCTATGGCTATGAAAGTGAAGAAAATTCTAGTCCCTTTTGAATATCACATCTATTTTCTTCATTATCCAAGAATGCCTTTGTAATGCTAGTGATACTGAGTTTATTATAAAAAAAACATTTCCCTTTAATACTTATACTAGTCACTTTGTCTAGCATATTTTATATAAGTTTGATATTCAATATCTTGGACATAGCTATTAAATTAACCTTATAGTTATTAAATTAATTATAAGCTAATTATAATAATTTTATTATTAATTAAATTATAATATAATTTAATTAACCCTAAGGTTAGGGTTATAAGGGCAAAATTAATGTGTCGACGTCATCCTTTTCTCCTCTGTCAACGTCAACGCATTTGGAGGCATGGGTATAAATACCAAATGCCTAAGTGGCTTCAAATGATCCACGATCGAATTAATTAATCTCCTAAGCTAAGGTGTGCGCAATATTTTGATGAGCGAAAGAAGGAAGAAGTCCTTCATTGAATTCTTGGCAGGTTGTGAAGGGTCAAAAGGAACAAGGCTTGGAAGCCTTGTCACCACCTAGCCAGGTAGTCTAGAGGTAGTTGGTAGCACTTTCGGAACGCAAGGTGTTGCGTTCGATTCATAGCAGGGAAGGTCGTGATGTTTTCTACACTGAAGATGCCAAATACTTTTGGATTTTGGCACTAAGGAAGGAGATAAAGCACCATGGGTCCTTTTGCCTCCCATGTGAGTGCTTAGCTCACGCGGCTAGGCAATCACGGCTAAATCACTAGAGGTGCTTCAACTTGGTATTGAATCCTGTTGGGAGCACTTTGAGAGGTACTAAAGTTTTTATTAAAAAATTGTTTTGGCTCCTAAGGTTGTGAGGTGTATTTTTGAGCTTAGGAAGATATAAGGTTGATAAAATTAAATTATTATTTTTATTTAATTGTTTGGTGGAATGATTTATTTAGAGTGGAGTTATAAGGTGTAATAAGAAATATTTTTATATGTTTTTTGTGAATGCTAATTTCAATATGGAGTAATAATGTGTATTTGAGTTTAATTTTTTTTTTAATTGTGAAATATTTTGAGGGAGTGTTAGACTGATATTTTGTCATCTAACCTTTGAAATTGGCAAAGAAAATAATTATGATTGAGATAGATTTTGAGGTCAATTATTCATCAAACAAAATGTATGGGCACATATTCCTTGTGAGTGATTTTTGGATGTTGTGAATGCTAAGTTGGAGTGAAAAGGGTTGTTTGATAAGCATTGTTGATTTTGATTGTTAAATGTTTTTCTGAGTGAAATTTGATGATAAAAACATTATTTGATAAGCATTATTGGAAACGTTGAATGAAACTTCATATGCATGATTAGGGTTTGTGCAATATCATGAGTATCATTATTATGTGAAGTTGAGAACTATCTTGAAACTAGGGTTTGTGCAAGTTCATGAGTATCATTGTTATGTGAGATTGTTTGATAAACATTATTGGAAAAAATTGAGTGAGTTTTCATATGCTTAGACTAGATTTTGTAAGCAAGGAGTGTTTCATTGAGTGATTGGTTGAGTGGAGTTGATTAAGCCTAGTCAATTGGAAGTGTTGAAGTGATAGTTCAAGTTCTGTGAAACAAATTGTTCTATATTCTGAATTGATTTGAGAAAGAGATTGAAAGTGATTGAGTGTTTGTGAGTGAGAAATATATTGAGTCTCTAACCATTCTCTATATGTTTCTATGATATTAAAACAAGATTATGTGTGAAACTTGTTTTTGTGATTGAAGAGGTTTTCTGTGATAGATTGAGTTGAGTTGTATAGAGCTTTTGTGAAAGCTAGTGGACATATTTGAGTAAGTCCTAGAGTGGACTTAAGGACTAAGTTGAGTAAGCTTTTGTGGAAGCTTACAAGAAAATTGGACAAGTTATAGTGAGGACTTGTTGAGAATATTTGAGATAAGTCTTGGTGAAGACTTGTTGAGAAGATTGGATAAGTTCTAGTGAGGACTTGTTAAGAATATTTGAGATAAGTCTTGGTGAAGACTTGTTGAGAATATTGGATAAGTTATAGAGATGAATTGTTGAGTAGATTTGAGGTAAGTCTTGGTGAAGACTTAAGAACAGTGAGAGCAAGTTCAAGAGAGGACTTGTGGACAGATTAGTGTGAGCTTTTGTGGAAGCTTACAATGAATATTTGAGACAAGTATTTGAGAAGACTTGAGAGCATATTTTATTGATTGATTTGTTAAAACCTTGGGTTAAGGTTTGGGGTAGATCTAGCAGAGTTAATTTGTGATTGAGTTAAGATTTGTGTTAAGGCTTGAGGACAAATTTAAGGATAGGATTTGGTGGAGATTTGAGGATAAGTTTGTTCCAGACAAGATATAAATATTGAGTAGATTTGTGCTAGATTGAAGGATTGTGTTTAGTATAGATCAAATATAGAGATTGAAAATATTTGTGCTAGACCAAAGGACTATGTTTACTACAGATCAGAGACAAACATTGACCCAGGTGTTGTAGGTGAGTTGGAGAGGAGAGGGCAATCCTCCAAGGGAGGTCCCAGGTTCAAATCTCCACCCTACCAAAAAGCTGAATTGGGTATCAAAAATCCAATTGATAATATTGGTGCGGGCAGGGTCGGGTGCGACTCCCGGGTGACTTTGACGATGTAGAACCCCTGTTCATGATCTCTCAGACCAAGGCGGCCCTGCAAGGGGTTTTTCGCTTTAAAAAAAAAAGAGACAAACATTGAGCAAATTTGTGCTAGACCAAAGGACCGTGTTTAGTGCAGATTTGAGATAGAGTTGAGAGTAAGCTTTGGAGGTGATAAAGTATAGAGGACAACAATCTCTAGTGGATAGAGGTCCATTAGCCAGGGTAGTGAATACAGGCCTTCTATGTGAGGGTAGAAGTCTTCAGTGGATAGATATCTATACTCCAGTGCAATGGAGGTAGCAATTCTTCTAGAAGATCACCAGCCAAAGCAGAGGAGAAGGATTTCTCCTGTGGATAGAGATCCATGAATCATCTTAGGGTATTGGTGTCTCCTATGGATAGATATCCATGAACTTGATTAGGTGATTGGTATCTCATTTCAATATAGGTCCATAAATATTGTAATAGGGAAAGGTTTCCCAAGATGTTTTTTGAGAAAATTTTAGTAAAATATTTTCTCCGTGGAGTAGCCCACATTGGGTGAACCACATTAAATTGGTATCTCTATTGTGTGTTGTGATTTATGCATTGATTGGATTACTACTATTGATATTGCCATTGATATATTGCATAATATTGTTTGGGAAAGAAAAGTAAAAAGTGGTCTTATATTGTTCACCCCCCTCTTAGTATAAGCTTTTGTTCTTCATTTTTTTTATTCCTTATTTGCCTTCATTCCTTATACATGGATAAATCCTAAGTAACAAGCTTCTTATTATGATATAATAGAATATTTACAACTAATTTCCTATTTCATTGAAGGATTCTCCAATCATTCATATTGAATATTATTTATTGATTTTCTATTTTTTATATTGGATGGAAAAAATAGGTTTTTAAAGGGCCCCAAACCTTTCACAAAGGTATTTTGAGGCCCCAAACATTTTTACATAAAAAAAATACCTCATAAGGATAGCCCCAAGAAAAACAAGGATGAAAACCCAAAGAGATATATTGGTCAAGTTCCAAGATATGCAATCATGAAGATCTAAAGAGATCAATATGACAATATTCGAGAGAAAAAACAAGATCTACTAGGATTAAAAAACCTAAAAATCAAAAGAGAAAAAATCTCAAGGAGAGATATAATAGTCACCTAGAAAATCTAGCACCAAAATAAAATTTGAAACTTTTAAAACTTACCTAGAAATTTAAAACTAAAATTTTCAATAAACTTACCACCTATCCATGTAGATCCCACTATGCATCTAGATATCATCCACTAATTTATAGGTCCTATTCAAATTTGAAACTAAAAATAATTTCTTGCTCAAGAAAAGAGAGGAAATATTATACATCCAAAAGGCAGGGAAGATCAGGTAGGAAAATTCAAAAATGGTAGATTCAAAACCTTCCAGGACATAGATGGATCTAGACCATATGAATACAAAGAAAGTAAACCTCAAGCACAAGATTAAAGAAAAATATTCTCAATATGAAAGACCTCTAGGGAGACATTTTTACCCAAAAAAGAAATCTCATCATTATTTTGACAAAAAATCCATCTATTAGAGTCAAAAAACACATACCGTGAAATGAGTCCATGGTAATGAGAATCATAGTTGAAATTCAATCCACAGCAAAGAGACAAAGGGATCTTCTTCCATTTCAATAAAAATATCTCTATAAAAAACATTTCTAGACCCAAAAAAGTCAGATCTACAACACATATAGGAAACCTCTAAGAAGATTTTTTGAGTGCCCTACATCCAAAACTAACATTTTTCCTAGGAAGGAGATAAAAATGTAGGTATAATGGAAAACTTACTAGAATCTAAGCCCACTAGAAGGAGCATATCCATTCTAGCAACAACTAGATTCATGCATCCTCTAACTATAAAAATCTCTTGAGGATAATTCCAAAGACCCAAAAAGTGCATCCACAAACTTTGCCAAGAAACATTTAGGAGAAGCTACAAAGCCCCACATAGCCAAACTCTACAAGAAAAATCTTTAGATATTTTAATCTTCTCCCTTCCAACTTGAGAGATATAGCCTACAAGAACCACCAAGGATCCACCGCAGGATCTTTGTTCTTAGGCACAATAGTTCTAGGGTTAGTAGATAAAGAAGGATCAACTAAACACCAATTTACATCAACAATGAAGATAAAAACCACTATCCCATACAGTACTAGGATTGTTGAAATTAAGGCTGAAAAGAACAATAATAGATCCTTTAAATGAGATCCAAATTCTATTCCAAGTAGATCTAGGATCAACTGAGATCCTATGCACTACAAAATAGTTCATCCTAGAAAAAACCTTATTAATAGTAAACTTGCTATAAAAATCATAATTCAATCCAAAAACTCAACCAAAAGATAAACATCAATCCTACCCAAAACAAACACCAAGGATAACATAGCCACAAGAACCTCCATAGGAACTGCAAAATAACAAGAAATAGAGCTACACCAATCCCTATGGGCTCCAAGCCCATTGGAAATAGAACATCAAACACAACCTCAAAAATAGAACTCCAAAGCAAGGGATCCTAGCCACCACTTCAAAACCCATAAAGCCTTCTATCTCTCAGCTCTCCATCTATCCAACTCACCATCTCTCTAGCTCTCCATATTAGCTTTTCAAAAATTAGCACTTGTTGATGTCACCTTCCTTTGGCTGGATTGTTGTTCCAATCACTATTGATTTTCTATTTTTTTGTTCTTCAAACAAATTTATTTCAAGGTTCACAAATAATTGTGACATTTTGGGTTGAGTTATTTATTTCTATATCTACCCATATACAATAGGGACTATATTTTGATATCCAGTTCCTCTCATATTGATTACATGATTGTTCCATGTAGACTAAGTTCACTTTAATTTTTTTATTATCAATACACCAAGTTGTCTATCCCAATTATAACTTATGGGATTTATTGTATAGATCATGTCAAGCTAATCATAATTGTCTATGTTTCTTTCTTTCTCATTAAAAAATCAAAGGACTTGCTATCTATTTATAATTCCAGCTTAACTTACTATGTTCCCCCATCAATAGAGATCCTAAAATTAAAAATGGTATCATGTACTAGTGGTAAGGTTAGTTAGTGTTAACAATTCAAATATATACATCATTTTCTTACATATAAGAGATTTAAAATGATTAGTGAAAATAATTATTTATAGGTAACATAATCTTTATCTTTTTGGAGATCTTGAGATTTCTAATTTCTACTTTCACTTACTTTAATTGAATAAATATTAGAAATTATGAATGATTTACATCTATATTTTTTGTTTTTGGGTTGTTAATATTTTCATCTAACTTTTTCATCTTAAATTATTATGCACAAATTGCTTACATAACTTCTAAAAGTAAGGTATTTCTACATTGTAGAGTTTGACAACTATTTTGGTTCTATCACTTTTACCATCATTGAGAAGAAATGGATATTGAGTACATAATGTATAAAATTTAAGCTAATTTATATTCACCTTTGGCATAGATCTATTGATTTACATTTTCTATTAATTGATTTGCTACCTTTACTATATAGGATAGTTAAAAAAACCCATGTAGATTTTTTTGAAAATCCATCAAGCAATGCATTTAGCATGTATATTGAGGTGTACTTCACAGAAGATAAATTATTAATTTTAAAATCCACCATATAATTCCATTATTAACTCATCATATCTTAAACAATTGTATGAATCTTGGTATTGTTATTTTTTTATTTTAATATTCTTTGGTTGTATGTACCCATGATTGTGGGCTTATATCAAGGACATGCTCAAATATTGGATGTTATATATTACACACCATAATGATACACCAATAATGCATTGGGTGAACCAACATGACATTAGCATATTTTGACAATGCATATATGCTTCTAATATGCACTCCAATATACACTCCTAATGCTTCGCTCATGTACTTTGCATACCCTTACATCCATATGCCTATAAAATCTTGGTTTATTTATATTGTACCTCAATTCACTTAGATTGGTGGTTTTGAAAGTGTATGGGGATGCTACATTAATCTAGTCTCTCCCAATAATTTACCATAATCTTACAACAAAGGAATTTTAAAATTAGTGGTTTTAATATACTTTGTGTTTTCAGATAATTAAAAAGAGTGTTACTCCTATTTACATAACAAAAATACTATGCTTTTGTATCAATTATGAATTGAAAAATGTGTGTTATATTTGAATACTCATATTTAACATATAGGACACACTATGAATAACACAAGCTCTTTTGTTTATTCCATAAATAATGCATCCCAACTAATAGAGAGTTTATTTTTTCCTACTTTAGAATAGTGTAAATAGTATGAGTTATTGTTTGATCTCTTCTAGGCTCAATTTCATCTATTTACGATGATAGTAATTCAGATACTTTTTTTGAAACCTCATAAATACCTTCTTGCATAAGTTCTAATATAGCAGTTGTATCCCTTAGCTTTATGCTCTCAAGATATATTATTTTGGTGTAGTAATATAGTAGAAACATCACCAGAATTTCTATATCATAACATTTAAATTAGAGCCTTTTAGCTTTTTTAATGATGGGTTTACTCATTTTTTCCATAACATGTAAACATGAATTTACTATTGACTTGTACAATGCATATTATAAATTTTAATCATGTGAAAAGAATCGACTTCTTATATTTTAGGAATATAAGCATTGCATTCACTACATTTATATAAATTTTTGTTTGAGTTCAATATCATGTAACATACTCTTGAAAATAATATCATTAAAAACTATTGGTATATTTATGTTGTTAGAGCACTATAAAGTATTCTACTTTGATCAATGGACCCTTTTTTAGATACTTTCAATCATCACAAGGGATCTATCAATATGACCACGTATATTATTATCTATTTATTATTCCTATTAAGGAAAAAATAGAAGAAAATTGTAAAGCACTCACATCATAAAAAATGGTCCTTTTGAATCTCATATCATTTTTTTTAATGACAATTTCCATTTATATCATCCATTAATTCATGATGATTTCAGTTTTTAAATTAAAATTATCATGCTATGAGAATTTTGTTGGATAGTTGGTTGGTACATAAATTTTTTGAATAGCTTCATTAATACTACTCTAGATTCATAATGAATTATTGTGGATATTTTAAGGTTTAGAGTTACAAAATTACCATCAATATTTCTAGGTGTTTCTCTTTCTAATAAATAAAATAATAAGGATATATAGTATTCAATTTTGGATAGAATAAAATATTGTTTTATAATTGGGTAAGGTAAGTTCTTAACCTTTGTGTTGATCCATAAGGTAACTGATTCAAGATCATGCTCATAACCCCATGTTCAATACCTTGTAAAACTATAGGTTTAGATTTTCTTAATCTCAAAACTTGGGTCAACACTCCATTAACTTGTGCTAAGTTAACTAATCTAAATGTAGGAAATAAAACATGTTGAGATAAGAGTGTGAAAGAGATAAAATTAAATGCAAGAAAATAGACTATGATTAGACATTGTATCAAGGGTAGTGTGTGATTCATTGTGTCATGCAGATAATATCAAATAATAATGATATAAATTTATCTAAGGAACATGCATTTAATAGAAAAGAGGACTTACAAGAATGTGTAAGGGTATCATGACACGTGTTATTTATGTGCAAAGAGATATGACAAATTGAGATACATTACAATAGAAAAGATAAGTATAGTTTTACATTCATATCAAATAAAAAGGATTGAATCTAAAGAGTGTATCTTTAGTTTGTCTCAAGTTAGCCAAAATATGTTTACAATGAGATATAGGTTTTTATCAATAGTAAGTATTTTACTCCTCACCCTAGATAAATACTATCTACCATTACATTTTACAACAAGAATGAAAGTTTCACTTTTAGACCACTAATCCTCTCTGCTCATAGTGGTTCTAATGGATCACTAGATTTCCAAAAACTATTATTCTTATGGATTACAAGGTTAACAAATTATGGGTTCCTTGACTTACCCATTTACTTGCTCCTTCTAGTTGCCTCATAGCTTGGTCATTGTAAAATAAATAGTGGTGTACAAACGTTTTAACTTCTTTTTTTCTTATAACGTCTCATTACTTGTTCCTAGCTTCTTTTTTTAAGCTACTTATCATTGGTTCATGATAGTACCTCATACTACTCTTCTAGAAATTTTTAGGAATTCTAAGTCTAATGGGAAAATAACCCCAAACTACCTTATTTATTGGATTATAGAGTTGTCAAAATTGGTAGATGCCAAAAATATGGTTTGATGCCATAAAATTGGTGGCATCATTTTGGTACTTATTAACGAGTTATGTTTTGTAAGGTACTATATTCTATGTTGAATATAAAATTTATGTTTTCTATCTATTCTTCCATTGCTATTAGATAATTATATTCATCTTTTGTAACCTTTAGGTTTTTGGGATAAATTTCACCCCTTCCAATAAAGCCTTGAGTTGAGAAATGATGTTGTAGGTATTATCTACTATGTTAGCTAGAGATGCTTTGCCTCCTTGAAAAGACACCTTTTATTCCTCAATGATATTGGTGTATTCCTCTTTGTATATTGTATTCCTTTAATCCAAGAGAGGGTTGGGAAGTCCCTTGGACTAGTTGGGAAATGTAGTTTTTCAACTTTCTTGAAGATTCCTTCAAATCATCATCAAAGTTATTACATATGGTAAAACTTCATTACTTCCTAGAGACACTTATTAGCTCCACCTAAATAGATGGCTTATATAGAATCCCTAGATTTTGTAGCTACTAGTTAGTGGACTTGAGGGTCTACCTCATGATTTACCTATAATTCTTTTGGAGGATGGCTTAGACTCCATATTTTTTATGGTGGATTGGACTCTTGATAGTAGTTCTTCACATGTCTAAATGTGTCATAATTAAATATTAGCATGCTCAAACTCTTCTAATATTTTACTTCAATGGAATTGATAATATCTATGTTATACATCTTGGAAATCATGGACTCAACCTCTATCCTTAATCTCTACTCTAGTTGTTTGAGGAGTGATATTTCATTGTATTTCCACATCATAGCTTGGTCTTTTCTAGTTTTTACTTTTTTTGCTTCTAGTTCATCTAATTAGATGGCTACTTTAGCCCATGGATTTTCTTTCTCAAGGTTTATATTTTTTATTTTAGCTTCTTGTCATCCTTTTCCTCCAATGAGTCTCAGTATTTTTGTGCTTAATACTACAATTAGATCCTTGTTATAATTTAAATAATTTTATTATTGGTAGCTATCCTAATGTAATTATAGGCCATTATTATATTTTCCTATTTAAAAATATAGACCAAACCATTATGGGCCACTCATTGAAATTCAGAACTTGACAATGAGTTTATGTAATCTATGGATGCAATAGTAAGGTGGCTTGGGTCTAAAAGATAAAATTTAATGAATAGTATATTAATTCCTCTTTGTACTACTTATGCCTTAAGGGAAATCATCCTTTCCATAGAGAAAAAATTTCCTACAAAACTTTGACCAATTACTCATTGATATTTTAGCAGGCACTAGTTTATCATGTCTATGCTCACTTGAGTAATTGAAAAAATTATTTGCAATGGAAAGTGACTCATTGATTAGATCATATTCATATATTTATTAGTAACTTCTACCTAATGTGTTGGGATATATACTAGTTGAGTTTAAGTTCTCACAAATACATTTGCCTCTTTAGGTTACCCTTGAATCTCATGTACCTATATAGTTAGGGGATTGTGATGCTAGTTCTATGCTTTTGGTACTTTTGGGTGTGCTTCAATGTTCATAGATATTATTTTAGCTCCATGGGAAGAGTATATAATTACATCAATATCAATTATATTCCCCTTGCATATTTAACTACAACGATGATGGTTTATAATGTTCAAATAGACCACATATAAGATGCCATGGTGAAAGTTATTTGAGCAATGATAGATGAGATGAATGTGTATAGGATATATAAGGATGTTATGGTAATTTATGTGAGGTAACAAAGGATGATATAATGGTTATGGTTGGAATGGTTATTGCACGTGAATCATATTGGGGTGGAGATGCAAAAAGGAAGAGGAAGTAGAGGAGAGGAGTATTTAAGAACTTTTCTAAGATAGAGGAGAGATAGAAGAAGATGGAATATAAGCAATTATAGTCACAAATATTTTTTTAGTAACTTTTAGAGTCTCATAGGTGGTAGTTTCCATGTGTACCGTATCATGATTAATATATATGGTGATGATTTCAAAGGTACCTTCCTTGGTAGATATCTATTTCAATTTAAATACCTATTGGATACCTTAAATGCTAACAATTGAGACTCTTGTATTATTCATTGGTGGTTTCCTATGTTGCTTTACCTATGGAGGCAATGGTCTCTAGACTCACTAACACCTATAGAGAGGAGACATGTATTTTAATTATTTTTATTTTTGTTTTTTGTATGTCTCAAATTCTTGGGTTTATTCTTATCCTAAATGCTAAAGAATATTTTATTGAAGTACCCCTTCATTCATTTTTATTTATTTTCATCATGGTATACTCTATCTCATAGTGCATGTGATCATATTTCACCATTTTCTCTAGGTTTTTTTTATACTTGCTCTCATCAATGTCTTTATTATTTGATGAATTATATACACACTTCACTCAATATCTATGTGGATCTACTTTCCCTTATTTTCTAAAATTTTCTTGTAGAATAAAAACCAAGGGAAGGGATTCTTCCTTAATGACTTTGTCTTACCACATGTTATCTATATAAATCCTATTGATGGCCTCCTCTTTTCTAATTTTTTTGTTGTGGATATTGAAAATATGCATATAAATGGTTTGTAACTTCTTTCCTAGGATTATTTACACAAATCAAACATTGAGATCATAGGACCACCTACTTTTGATTACAAAAAATTTGCACTTGATCAATATTTTGAATTTTTCTTCCATGAACCACCCAACTATAGGGATGATCATAAAATAACTCCTTTCATTATTAAATAGGCTAGTATTCTATTGACCTTTCTCAAAATGATTATCAATAAATTCTAGCTAGCTGACCACCTCAAGGGAAAATTGTAGTCATGTATGAAGGTGGGGATCTAGAAAATTTTCTTAAAAAACCCATACAAACATAGCCCAGGTAGAAATATCCTATGTGTTTCTCCTTCATCAATACAAGGGCTTTACAATTTGAGTATAGTATTAAGATATTGCCCTTGAGTCTACAAAATTTTACATGTATATGTCTATATTGGAATTGTAGTAAAATTTATTTATTTGATACAAGGTATTTGTATTACATAAAAAATTGGTAGGATCAATGGCTAGCCTAATTTATCTTTCTTATTGAGTTGTATGTATCAAATACATTTCCTTTTTTGATGCAAGATCATCCAAAATTGATAGGAGGGAAATACTTAAATATTCAAACCATTTGAGTTGCCTAATATTTTCCTTAAAAATGTATATCATGTAGTCTATTTGTTAAGGGTATCTTGTGATATCTTAGACTAGATAAAATATTATGAGGTATTCATTTCTTATTAGCATATCTAAGATACTACCTATAATAAAGGAAATAACTAAAAGTGTTCTTTATGACTCTTTCTTAAAAATTCAATATGAAGGTGTAGCTTCAATCCCCTAGTTTCATTTAGGTTATTCATATATGTTGCAAAAAATAGCTCCCAAGCATTTTTATTTTTTCTATAAATTTTAATGGCTTGTAGTTTTGGTGAATAGGATATCCAACCCATGTAGTCATTTATATGTTCTTTAATTTTTAATGGCATTAAAAATTATCAAAATTGGATAAAAATCCTGATGGACTGGGATGATGGCATATGATATTCTATTATATTTGGCCACATGAGCATGTATTATTTTAGGATAATTTTTTATTTGACACACTAAAAACTATCCCACTTCCAATCTCCACAAGCTCATGAATATTAAATAGTCACTAGGGATCATATTATAGTGGCAAAGGGCTTCTCTAGAGATAATATCAAGTATTCATCCTCCACTCAATCATACATAGTTTGCATTGCTTTCTTCACTCCCTTCTTATTATTAGCTTAATTTAGTTAAGTAGTTGTTGTGATGCTTTTTTTATACCTCAATGCTACTTTTGGTGTCTTTTTCCTTTTCAATTGGATGTTTTTTTAGGGGTAGAATATGAGAGGGATTATTTAACATGGGATACATACCATCCTATTTTAATTTTAGTTCAACAACTTTACTAATAGTACTAATTCTTGGACATGTTAGATACATTTTTACATTTTCCAAGGAGGAAATGCAAACACATGTAAAATTTGTCTAGCTATTTTTTCCTATGAATCACAAAAATCCTAATAAATTGGGGGAATTTTGATAGTATTTTCTCTTTCTAGAATAGTTTTAGTAAATCATCCCTTGCAAATCTACCCCTAAATTTTCCTCATAGTAACTAAATAGAAGTGGTCAATGAATTGATAGATTTTATACATAGGAAAAATTTCTTGAAAATAGTTTTTCTTTTTATTGTAATTTTGATTTCCAATGAATCATTAGGAGCGTAGGCTAAAAGGCATTTGATTTAGACAAAAAATTAAAGAGAAAAATGAAAAGGGGGGAGAAACTCAAAATATGCTTAGCTTAAAATAATTATTGTGGTTAAAACAAAGTTAAAGGAGGACAAAAGCATAATCAGGTTAAAGAATCAGTCAATGGGATAGTGGAACATGCAAATCCAATCTTTTACCATGTGGTAAACATGCATGATCAATAATAGGACATTGTCTTAAAATATTATGCTTGCCATGGGAGCAAGGTAAATGAGAGTCACAAATATTTAAATTATTATAGCTAATGATTGGTCATTTTGATAATTTAGAGGCTTTTTACATGGGATATTTGTATGGTAAATATTCAAAAGGGTAGTCATAGAATTTTCCTTATAAGCGAGGAATTTTACAGGTTCTTGAATGTCAAAATGAGGGAGAAAGGGTTATTATCCATTTTATATCTATAATACCATCTATGAAGCAACCTTACACATGCAAAAATAACTAACCCATAATGAAATAAATTCTCATTTCATATAATTTTTCTAAAGGGTTAGTGGGTTTTTGGCATGATGTCACAATAACATCACTACATCCTTCATTTTTTCACTTATAGAGATGATTGATTAATACTTGTTTCAATGCTATCACATGAATTTGATATCTATTTCATCAATAAATTATGATTGGGTCAAGGTGACAACACTCATTTTCTTTTTTTTTTCTCTCTAGATATTAGGCTTTAGGCTTACATCAACATGACATCATAAAAATTTCTTACATTCTTAAGTTGAAGGATCACATTATTTGTTAATAATATCTAAGTTGATGGAAATATTGTGCCTTGTCATATCAATTATACCCTACTAAATTCTCAAATTTTGATGAATCGTCAAATCTATATAGGAACAACAAAATATAGCCCCTATTGTTGGAAATGTTTAGTAAGTATGATTAGTTATAAAGGCACTCGAGCTCTTATTTTGCAATCCATATAGATATGAAATGTTTTATAATTCTTCATTGATTGAAAATAATCTATGAATATGGTTGGCCAAATATTTGTGGGTTGTCATCTAAGATAAAACAATTACCACCTTCATCACGATATTTTATTATCAGGACTTTGACTCTTCAAAATTCAACATATCTTAGCAACAACCCATTGTAACCTCTTTACCAAAGAGTGTTATTAATCCAAGTATAACTTATAGCTTTTTTTCTAATCATATTTCTTTGTTTTATTTTTTAGTCTCTAGGTACATATCCTATTGGCATGTATCACTTTATGTCATCCATCCATCTAGCCAACTCTCCTCGATTAATTTATTCAACAAATGACATGTGTTCACCTAAACATGTCATGGCTAGTATAACCTATAGCTTTTTGTCTAAACCTATTTCTTTGTTTTATTTTTTAGTCTCTAGGTACATACCATATTGGCATGTATCACTTTATGTCATCCATCCATCTGGCCAACTCTTCTCGATCAATTTATTCAACAAATGTCATGTGTTCACCTAAACATGTCATGGCTAGATTTTCACTAAGTGGTCTCACTCTTAAAAATATATTAGGGCTTAATCTTGATATCAAGCTCTTATAACTTATGTATCCCTCGTACTCATTTTTCTCCTAATTCACCATTTAGGGTTGTAGATCTAAGATCTAGGTACACAAAAAAATATGATGGTCTTACTCTAGAATAGATATCATTAAAAATCCTTAAAGCCTTCATCATAACAAAAACTTATTTCTCTATGAAATTTTATTATTCTTCAAAGTTATGAAGTAATTGACTCAAAATGTATGGAATGACACTCATATTTATTAGTATTCTATGACAATATTGTAGCTATATTTTATCATTTTTAAATATTTATAGTCTAAAATATTTTAAGAAATGAAGGTTAATAAAAATTAGGGCTATTGTGATGTCTTCCTTGATCTCTTGGAATTTTTTATTTCCCTCTTCAATCGTAGTGAAAGTAGCATCTTCTTTTGGTGTCTTAGTAATAGGACTAACTAATTATGCAAAAACTATGATAAATTTAGGTATAAACTAAACTTGGCCTATGAAAGTCTCATATTTTATGAGCCATATCTTCATGAAGGGTTGTTCAACTCAACTAATTCTTAGACCAGTTTGTGTGGAATATGAATATATTTAAAGTGATTATTCATATGAATAAATTCAAGTAATATTGAGTGAGATATGACCCTATGAAGTCAGTCATATGAAACAAGAGTAGTGACTATTCTTTAGGTCATAAAAAGTAAGATTGTAAACCTTTGTCATCCAAGGTTTATATGATCAAGGTAGTAATGGAGGGATAGATATTTAGTGAGGCAAGACATTATATATGGGTATAAAAGCTTTTAGCTAAGTTTCTTTTTCCCTTATTTATCTTAGAAATGCAAATTATCATAAATTTTTTATTAAATATTATATTTTCTATAGGATATTTTGGTAAATTTTAGTAGATTTAGTTTCCTTCTTATGGTCCAAATTATAGAAAAATGCTTATAATCATCTCTAGTAGTATATGTTAGTGAGAAAACCACGGAGGATTGATCCTTGCTGCTCAAATATAGGGTATTTTTTGGTAAATTTAATGGGTATTAGCTAGGGGCTTCAGCATTAAGAAAATGAATTGATAGGAGTTAGAAGTTTCCAAGAGTGATTCTATCCTTTCTTACCAAAGATTTATTCCTAGACATTTTTTTTCTAGGGAAGAAAGATATAGAATACTAAAAGGGGGTCCTTGGTTTATGGGAAGAGGAGGACTCTTCCATACCTTTTGAGTGGTAATTTTACCCAATTGCAAAACCACACTCACCTTAGGATTTTGATCACAAAACCCTCTCTTGAAAATAAGTTAAAATAAAAATAACTTCTCCAAGGTCTCCGCTATAATAGCATTTGCACATGTGTATTAGTAATCTCAATAAAGATATATCGATTAAATGCTAGGAACACCTTAGTGATTGCAAGTAACTGTTAACAAGGGGCATGTGTTGGTTTATTTTATTATGCCATATTAATTATTTTTCATAAAACTTAAAGAAAAAACAAATATGAATTGGCCCTCATATGACCATGATGTAGTGTCTTAATTCCTTTTATCTTGGAGGATTTTAGGTAGATTTTATCTTATTTGGATTAAGTAGATTTCAAACAAGTTTTATCTTGTATTAAATCCTACTTTAAGCATGAAGTAGAAGATTAAAATCTATCTATGAATGTGAATCCAAAATGATGAAAAGATCTATTAAATGTAGCTTCTATCATGAAGATAAAAATAGCCTTTGATATAATTAATAAATTGTCCCTTTGATGAAATTAATTTTCATAAAGAGATGCCAATTTATTTCTTTACAATAATGGCCTCAAAATTTTATTATGAATTATCCCTCTTTAATGAAATCAAAAATTTCATAAAGATAAATAAGTTAATGTTTTTAAAATAATAACCTTTGATATAATGTATAAATTACCTGTCTTTAATGAAATAAAAATTTTCATAAAGAAAGGTGAATTTATTGCTAAAAAATGACAACTTATGAAATGCCATAAAATGAACCCCTCTTTAATGAAATTGAAATTTTCATGAAGGATCCATGCAATTTGTATATGTTATGCTCTCAATGATTGTGCGCAAAGGGAAGAAGATAATTCATGTTTTCGGAGGACTGCCCAAACTGTCGAACTCGTTTCGGCCATATCTCACTCATCCGGACTCGGATTGAGCTAAAATTTTGAGGGTAGATGCCTGAAAAACCCTAGAACGTCTCCACCAATTTTCATATCATTTGGAGCAACACAGATCCTAGCGCATCCCTATGTGTGAACGAGATATTTGGCAAGCGGCTATGCGAGGGTTTCATCTCGGGTTGAGTGCAAGCAGCTCCAGAGGTTGGTTTTTAGGGCCTTCGGGCCCTAGCGGCCAATATTTTTGTGGTTTATGCTCAATATTTTAGCAAGAAATGTTGCAGGGGATCCAAGATGGGTTAGAAATTTGTCTTTCAATAGATCATACTGTGAACTTGAGTGACAACGACTTCCAATTTGTTGCACAAAAGAAAAGTGAAAACCATACCTTTCCACGACGTCTAGGGCAAGGATTAAAGAGATCACGAAACAAGTTTCAAGTAGTTGATCAAAAAATGGCTCATATCTCAAGTGAATCTGGTGCTAAGGTGCACCCACAAAATAATTCTACTCTGAAAACCCCTGTCAAGGGTAAGAATTTCGAAGACTCGGTCCCAAAAATGAATTTTAGGGATGCCCTTCATGGTGGACAGCCTCAGCCCAATGCTAATATCAATCTTAGGGCTTCCCATAAACCTCTAAGAATGCCTAAGATTGATCCCAGGAAAACGGAGTCAGGATGTCTTAAAGCAAGTTGATGGAACTCCTATTGTTAAGCTTGATATGGGTAACATTCAGACTGGCATTGAAGATTTGGAAAAAAGAGGACTAATTTGTCGGTTCGTGGGTTTTCGTCCGAGTCTATCTGCTTTCAAAGTCTGGGCTGCAAAAATCTGGAAAACTAAAGGTGAGTTACAAATCTCTATTTATCCAAATGGTTATTTTCTTGTTTTATTTGCTAATAATGAAGATAGAGAGAAAACTTTTCAAGGGGGTCCTTGGTTTTTTGGAAGGGCAGGGCTTTTCATGAAGCCCTGGCATACTAAATTTAAAGTCGAAGAAGAGATGCCTTCTATAGCTCCCGTGTGGGTTAGACTCTTTGGCCTCCCTATTGAATTTTGGAATCCTACTATTTTTTCTTCAATTGGAAACTCTTTAGGAACTTTTATGATGATTGCTGATTGTACTCAAAATTTTGAACATATTATTTATGCTCGGATTTGTGTTTTAATGGATTTTGACAAACCCCTACCTAAAAAGATCACATTACAATTTGGGGAAGACACTTGGGAGCAAGTAGTGGACTATGAGAACATTCCTTTTCATTGTAGAATTTGCCATGAATATGGTCATTTGGCCAGTGCTTGCCCAAATAAAATTCCTGATCAAAAGAAAGAAGATATAAACTCAGCTAGTTTCCAAATACCTAAGAAGAAGAACACTCAAAAAAACCAGTTATGAAGGATCAATCAAAGTCATCTGCTAATATGTTTGAAATCCTTTCCACAAATGATGTCCCAAGTGAGGAAGAGGAAATAATGGAAACTAAAATCTTAGAAACACAATTTAAATATGAAGGGAAGAACTCGGAGACAAACCAACAAATCAAAGGTTTTCAACAGAAAAAAAGGGAGAAAATTTACACAAGAAAAACAATCTTTCAAATGTCAAAACTTCAAATAATGCAGGTCCCAATATAGACTCCGTTGAACCATCTAGTAAAATTTTGGCTGTGTACGAGCATTCTTCAAGGTTAGAAGCCATCTCAGATTCAATTGGAATAAGTCAAGAAACAGGGAAAAAAAATTGAAGATGGATTCTAATCAAAAAGCAGGTCGCAAGACCAATCAATATCATATGGTAAAAGAAGGTGAAAAGCTTGTAGAGGAAGGTAATATTAATGCCCTTCCCAAATTTTTTAGCCCTGGTATTAATGAAGATCATCACTTGGAATATTAGAGGACTCAAAGGGAGTCTTTCAAAACAAAATGAAATTAGAAGAATGATTCGGATAAATCATCCACATCTTGTTTTCCTTCAAGAAACAAAGATGTCAATGGAGGATATGGACTCAATTGCCAGTAAAATTTGGCCAGCTGGAAAAGTGGTTTCCCTCAGTTCCCAAGGGACTTCTGGTGGCATTGCTTGTCTTTGGGACCCAAAAGAGGTAGTTATTCACCATATGGTTGGCAGTTGGGGTTTGTTGGCTATAGCTATTCAAAGTAGACATTCCAACCAGATTATGCTCTGCATTATTGTTTATGCTCCGACTTCTTTGGAGGAAAAAAGAAGACAGTGGAAGGATATTACTCATATTATCTCTCATTTTCCTGAAGCTTGGATCTTGATCGGAGGAGATTTCAATACCATCCTCTCTCTGGATGAGAAAAGGGGGGGAAATAGAAATTTGGACAAAAGCACTGACCTCATGAGCGAATATATTGCAAACCTCCATCTTGTGGATATCCAACCAGATAATGGCCTTATGACTTGGTCTAACAGAAGGCAAGGCTTAGCTTGTATAATGGAGAGATTGGATAGGTTTTTGCTCTCTAAAAATTTCTTAATCCATGGTCACATTCCTAAAGTGAAGACTCTTAATAATGTTGGTTCGGATCATTGGCCAGTCATGGTGGAAATGTGGAAAACCAATGTGAGTTTCTCTCCTTTTCATTTTCAATTAATGTGGCTTAGAGACATTTCCTTCAGACCTCATGTGCAACAATGGTGGAAGGAAGGTAAACCTAGGCATGGGACTAAGATGTTCTGTTTTGCCAAAATACTGCAATACATTAAATCCAAAATCAAGACTTGGAACTAGAAAGAGTTTGGGGATGTTCATAAAAAAACATGAAGTTATTGCTCATCTTGAAAATTTGAATAAGAAAATCCATTTAGATGGCCTCACAGAGAAGAGAAGTGCAGATGAAATTAAACTCACAACTCAGTTAGAGGAATGGGAAAAAAGAGAAGAAATCTTATGGAAGCAAAAATCTAGAATTCAATGGCTCAAAGAAGGAGATCGAAACACAAATTTCTTCCACAAATCTCTTCTAGCTCGAAGATCTCACAACTTTATTTCTTCCTTAAAATCAGATTTTGGAGATGTTGTTTATACTTGGGATGGCATGAACTCTATTGTTGTTGATTACTTTTCCAATATTTTTGCTGCTACTCCTCTTGACTCAGCTTCACAACAAAATGTTCTTCAAGCAATCCCTTCTCTTATCACTTCTGAGGAGAACTCTATTTTGATTGCTCATGTTACTATCAATGAGCTTCAACAAGTAGTTTTTAAAATGCAAAAAGGGAAAACCCCAGGTCCTGATGGTTTTCCCATTGAGTTCTACCAAGAGTTCTGGGATATCCTTCATGTTGATTTATTAGAGGTGGTGGAAGAAGCCAGGAAAGCCAAAGAAATTTTGAAGGTTATCAATAAAACTTATATTACTCTTGTTCCAAAAGCTCAAGAGGTTGATCATATCTCAGCTTTTAGACCTATTGCTTTATGTAATGTTCTTCTCAAAATCATTACTAAAATCATGGCAGAAAGGTTGAAGCCTCTTTTGCATAAGATTATTTCCCCAGAGCAAGGGGGTTATGTGGAAGGACGTCAAATAGTAGATGAGATAGTTCTTGCTCAAGAAGCCATCCATTCCATGGATATGCAAAATTCTCCTTCCATGTTCATTCGGTTAGACTTATCCAAAGCTTATGACAGAGTGGATTGGCACTTCCTTATCAAAGTTTTGAGGCAATTTGGTTTCTCTAAGGATTGGATGGATTGGATTATGGGATGTATCTCTTCAGTTTCCTACTTAGTTCTTATCAATGGCAGGCCTTCTCAGTCATTCCCAACTTCCAGAGGTATTAGGCAAGGTGACCCGCTATCCCCTTATTTATTCATCATTCTTGCTGAATGCTTGGGTAGGACTATAACCAAAAAGAGGGAAAACAAAACCCTTGAGGGAGTTACCATTGCTCATGGAGCTAGACCTATCTCTCATCTTCAATTTGTGGATGACTCTACTCTTTTAGGTAAAGCTACAATTAAGGAAGCTTCTAATATTAAGCAAATCATTAGCTATTTTTCTAAGGCTATCGGGCAGTTGATCAATGAAGACAAATCTAAAGTTATTTTCTTTCACTACTCTGCTAGACAGGAATCCATGGTCTTGGATAAATTAAGATATAAGAAGACCTCCCTTCCAATCACTTATTTAGGTATTCCCATAAATATTCAAAGGCAAAAAAATAAATATTGGAATTGGTTGTTGGACAAAGTCAAGAAGAAAATTGGAAAGTGGACCAACAAGTGGCTTTCTTCCGGGGGTAGAATCACCTTGGTAAAATCAGTCCTTCAAGCTATTCCTATTTATGTTTCTTCCATTTTGAATATCCCAAAGGCTGTTCTTCGAGAATTGGATCAAATCAGTCATCGTTTCCTTTGGAGTGGTACTAAGGAGAAAAGAAAATGGGCCTTGGTGAAATGGGATACTTTATGTCTTCCTAAGAGTGAAGGGGGGTTAGGATTCCGGTCTTCTATTAATAACAACAAAGCTTTAGCTGCTAAATTATATTGGAGGATGTTGCATAACCCCAATGCTCTTTGGGCCAATAATCTCCGTGCTAAATATGCTGAGAACAAAAGTCCCGAAGACCTTGTTCGCTATCAACTTCCTACCAAAGGTTCTCCCATTTTAGCAGTTCTTAAGACTGGTGAGGATTTGATAAAGAAAAAATTATTTTGGATCATTCATAATGGTCAACAGGCAAATTTTTGGACAGATTCTTGGGATGGTCACAAGCCTTTGATAACTCAGTTTCCCGATTGGAGGCCTTGGATGGAGGAGCTTCACCGAGCTAATTGGATAAAGGTGGCTAATTACTATCGGTACCATACTGGTAATTCAAAGGTTGGTAGATATTGGATCCCTATTGAGGACTGGCCTATTCAAATCCTAGAAAGGCAAAGACAAGATATCCAAGGCATCCTTCATATGAGATCCCTCTCTTGGTCCCATGAAAAATATTGTTTTGGATGGAACAACACTACTAAGGGTGAGTATTCAGTTGCTCAAGGTTATTTGACCTTATGCCATAATAATCCCAACCATTCTTCTGACATATTTTCTCGATTGTGGGCTCAAAAGCTCCGGCCTAAGGTGAGGTTCTTTAATTGGCTTTTATTGCATCGTAGGGTGCTTACTGGTGAGCAACTTATGAAGCGTGGTTTTCATGGCCCTTTTAGATGTGAAATGTGTGAAGAGAATGTAGAAACTCTCAACCATATTTTTATTGAGTGTACTTTAGCCTCTGAGCTATGGAGGAGAATGGCCACTTTACTTGGCTTACAGTGGTCCAATTTTTTTACTTTTGAACAACTTTGGAGGGATTGGCCTAATCAAGAGGGTGTTGATCATTTTATTAGGCGGTTAGTTTGGATGGGTTCTACCATTCTTCTTTGGAATATTTGGAATGAAAGGAACAACCAAATTTTTAATCAAGATAGGAAGGATATTCACTATATTTGGCAAAAGACCATAGCCAACTTAGTTGAATCAGTCCATCAACTCCTTAATCACCCCCAAAACTCCCACCAAATATGGGATCAAGTGATGCAAATATTGAAGATTAAATCTTCTAAGGGCAACCAACTTAAAGGGAATGTGAGTATTAGTAAGATGGATAGGACTAGAAATTGGCAACCTCCTCCTAAGGATTTTGGAAAAGTCAATACTGATGGAGCCTCTAGAGGGAACCCTGGAAAAGCCAGTGTGGGAGGAATTGGTAGACTTTTAGATGGCTCCCTAGTTTTTACTTTTGCTGAGAATTTGGGTATTCTTTCCAATAACCTTGCTGAGGGGTATGGTATCCTCAGAGGCCTTCAGGAGGCTACTAAGGTTGGATGGGAAAAGGTGTTAGTTGAGTCTGACTCTCAACTTATGATTAATCTCTTGAAGACTCCTTCTAAGAATCATAAGGTGGATTGGAGAATAAAAAGAATTATTGAGAAGATTCAATTAATCCAGATGGGATTTTTGAAAGTTGATTACAATCATGTGGTTAGAGATCAAAACAAGAGTGTTGATGCTTTAGCTAATTGGGCTTTGGACAAAGGTGATCTTACTTGTTATGGCCACCCTCCTATATGGTGGGCTTCTCAAATTAGGGAAGCTCTTCTTTCTATCATTTCTTTGGATGGCTCCAGTTTCGAAGGTACCTAGTTTCTTCTTGCTTTTTTTTTTGCTTCTCTTTGGTTCATTCAGTTTTTTTTAGTTCCCTAGCTCATTCTATTCTTTATTTTGTTTCCTCTGTTGATTCTTGCCTTAATAGTCTTCCTGGTCTAGATAGGTCATTGTTATGTTCTTTTTTTCTTTTTTCTTTTTAGTTTTTTTTGTTTAGTTTTTTAAGGTGGGTGGGTTCTTTTGTTTTGTTTTGTTTTTGTGTTCTTTGTGTTGTTTTTTGTTGTTCATGTGTTTTTGTTGTTTTGTGTTTTTTTTAATATGTTTTTTGTTATTGTTCTTGTGTTTTTTTCATTCTTGTTCTTGGGTTTCTCTTTGTTTGTGTTAGTTCGTGTTTTTATGTGTAAGTGTTTTCTATGTTTTTTGTTTTTGTTTATTGTCTGATGTTGGTTGTTTTTTATTTTTATTTTTATTTAATTTTTTTAATTTTTTAGGTTTTGGTTGTGTTTATTTTTCATGTTTTTTTTGGGTTATGTCTTTGTAGTGTTCTATTGTTTTTGTCTTGTTTGTGTTTTGTTATGTGGTTCTTGTGTTTTTCTATGTGGTTTGTGTTGTGGTTTCTTTTATCTTATTGTGCGTGTTTGGTTGTGCTTTTGTTTTTGACACACTCAAGGAGCATGTTTTTTATTTTATTTTATTATTTTTGTTGTTATTTACTTATTTTTAAATTGGTTTTGTGTGTTTGTTTGCTCCTTGAGTATGTCAAAGGTGGTAGGCCAGGTCCGAGTCCTGGGCATTTTTGGCGGAATGGATACCCCTGCCTCCTTGGGTCTTACCCAAAAGTGGCATCCCTTTTGGGATGTTTTCCACAAATTAAAAATAAAAAATAAAATTCATGAAGGAATGCTCATTTATGCTTGCAAGTGAAAACATAAAGTAGAAAAAAATTGATTTGCCTCCAAAATGTGAAAAAATAAAATTCCAAATTATAAAAATCTTCATAAAACAGTCATTTTCAACAATTTTTATAAAATCGAAATGACTTCAGAATGAGCTCGAATTTGTTTCGGATGATAGATTGTATCTCATTTTTTACCCCCACGTAATTAATTTTTTCATTTTATTTTATTTTTTTATTTTAATCCTCGAAGTTTTAAAAAAATCTGCAAAATGAAAAGTCAGAAAATAAAAAATGAAAAATCTGAAATAAATTGCATGCTGAAAACATAAACATGCAAAGCATAATCATTTTTATGGTACCTTGTCCTACAAAACTAAAGATGTGAGATACTCTTGCGTGCAACCTAATTTATTTTTACCTACATTTGTAAAATCAAAATAAACTAAGTGCTAGCTCCTAGGACACATAAAATAAATTCCAGACTTCAAAAATTCAATGATGTAACCAAAATAGCATTAAACATCATCTATAAATTCAAAACCTAAAAAAGGGAGAAATAAGAAGTTAAATCCAAACATGCAAAACATTTTCTCCTTCTTTCTTGCTAACAAGGTCTAAATTTCTGAAGAAAAAAATATTTGCATTAAAATATTGTTTTTAATTTCTACATTGATTTCCACATCATTTTTGGTCTTTTCAAATAAAATTGGCCCAATTTCCTTCGCATGCATCGCCTTTAACATTTTCTTCCAATCTATTCATTTACTCTTCTATGACTTCAAAATGCCTTCTCATTTGGTTTTCCAACATTATTCATAGAAATACCTTCTCGTTTTACTCTGTAACACTCTCGCGTGTCATGGTGTATTTTATTAACGTTATGACAACACATAATATAAGCTACCAAAAAAAACTTTATAATAGAGGCCCATTTTTTTATTATCCACATGTGACCATATGTTTGCCTTGTAAGAGGTACAACTATACCCCAATACTCATAAAAAAATATATGAAAACGTATCCTTCCCACGATATTCTATTCACCTTGACATTTCATCGAATATATGGTCTCTCGTCCTTCTTTAAGTGACCTAGGACAATGCTTCCAAAATTTCATGCAAAAATCAAACTGGCTTTTTCCATGTTGCCAAGAAAATTATTCTTTTCAGCATCTATTATTTCCCTTTTCATTCGGAGATTAGACCTTCATCCAACGTATTTTTGTCTGCACCAAATATTATTACTTAAATGTCATTTATGTGATGCTCTCCTATTTTTTCATTGTAGGTGACTACCCATGACCTACTTGAGGTATTTTTATGAATACCTTCACCATATCCCTGGCCCTACATAATAGTTGTGTATGTCATGAAATTTTACTTCACCCACTCGTCTGATATTTGTGTCACTGTTCAGCATGTATACCCCATTTCTCATGTACCATTTGACCACTGTGAGTGAGTTTTGTATTTGCATAGCGGCTTCCTCTATACTACCTACTACTATTTGTCTGCTTCAAAACCCACAATGTTATCAATCACCATGTTGGTACATCCTTGAGTCTGGATATTATGCCGCATTCATCTACTATGTGATCTTAGTAGCAAATGACAGTCCCTCAAGTTCATACCAACTGACTTCTTGGCATACATCTCACTGCTACACACCACCACGTCTATAGGTTCACATTGTTCCTTGTGATATTGTGACACTTTTGGTCTATCCCAATATTCGTTCGTCAATTCCATGTCGGTATACCTAGTGCTATCCATCTTGTCCATGCTGAGATTCATCTCAACCTCTCCAATGGCCCCGAGTGCACACTCTACCCTACTTTTCTGCCTACCCATAAAGGATGGAGTGTCACCAATAATTCTACGTAAATTGGTAATCCAAATTTAAATATTTACGCCCAAACCATGCATGCACTTCAAACTCTTCATGCTCGACACTCGACATTGTACACCCATTTGATGCTCTACTTCACCAACTCATACTCTACGTTCTACATGCCTATGTACTTGTGGATTTTTTCTTGCGAGTCCTCGTCAGCTACCATATTTTTACCTTGCTGTTCAACTTACATTAAATGTAATTTCCCATTCACAGATGCCCCTTTAAACCTCCATACATGATCAAAGTAAATTGATTCTAAACTATTGCTTACATCTGGGGCTACATTTGGAGTGCACCATAAATTCTCTTGCCATGTTAGTGATGATTTTCCATATCACTTTTTATTTTGTCCTCATGACATGCTTTTTTGTCTCGATAGTTACTATCGTGCTTTTGTTCAATGGGTCTCTCGATCACGATCTGAACTCTACCTAGTACATCATTTTCTACCCATATGTTTGCTTCTAATGTTGGGTGCCCCATTGAATGCTCATAATCATATGATTCAGTAACCCTATGCAAGCTCACTGCTAACAACGATGATATACCATCGAGGATTTTTTGAAATATCACCAATATTGTTCATTGAAATCCTACCATGACTCTCATGTCTTTAATAGCATCTCCATTTTACCTGTATTATAAACTTTCATCCAATCTACATTTGCCTAGGTTACTCATTGTTCGAATTCGTTGGCCTATGTGTAGATTGGCTGCTTTGTTACCTTTGTCGTTAATTGCTCGTTGTCCATCACTAATTTTGTCATGTCCATCATGGCATGCCAACACCACGTTCATATCTGTATCTCCACTATTATGGTCATCCACCCTAAAATATGCTTATTCAACCTACCTGATCGAAACCTCTACAGGTGTCTTAATTTATTTCTTAGATTCATCCTTTCTCCTTGGAGCTACCATGTAAACATCGAGTATGCATATCCACCCTCATCACCTTCATATTCTATGAATCACTATGGCATTTTACTCTGTTGAGCACGCGCGTGGATGTTGTCTACTTTTCCAATTCATTTGATACCATTGCCACATCGTCCATGACTCCGGTCTTCATTTGTCCTGTCGTCGGCTTCTGCATCTAGGTTGCTATTTATGTTGTTCATCAACCTCATCGTCTAATAGAACTGTCGATACTTCGATCAATTCACCTGGATAAATATCATTTGATTCGTCCTCCAATGCCAAGCCTCGCTGGGAACATGTACCTCTCAATTTCATCCATGCATTGCATCGTTATCCATACCTTCGAATTACTTGCACACAACATAATAATAACATAAGCTATGGTGTACAACTTAATAGAAATAAAACGAAAAAAAATTATTTGTTTTATTATATTATACTATATAGACATATATAGTTTAAATAATATATATATATATATATATATATATATATATTTATGTTATTTTATCTTTATTTTTTATCTTTTCATACATATTTTATAATATAAATATAATTATATATATGAAAATTTTATTATTATTTTTTTTGTTTTATTTTAAACTTTTATATATACATATATAAAAAGTTTTTTTCTTTTTTCTTTTTTTATTTTCACCTTATATATCATTTAAAACATGCAAATGAAAGTAAACACCAAATTTAACAATCAAATCATTAACAACAACATTGAAAATAAAAAATCGTCGATAAAAACTTGATGATAAAAATTGTCAACAAAAAAATGAAGATAAAAAATCATCGATAGAAAAATGACGTTAACAAATCATTGACAGAAAAATGACGATAAAAAAAAGCATCGACAAAAAAATGATGATAAAAATCATCGACAACAAAGTTATGATAAAAATCATTGACGAAAAAATGATAAACAAAATCGTCGATAGAAAAATGACGATAAAAAATAATCGACAAGAAATTGACGATAAAAATCATCGACAATTGCAAATAACAAACTAAAAAAATTACAACCGAAAAGCAAGCAACCCGCTAGCCACTCAAAATGCAATAAACACACCCAAATATAAAAAATAAAATGTGGGTCCCCAATTTTGGGGTGAGTTGTGCAACAGTCACAACAAATGGTGACTCTGCTGAGAAATACTCCTAAGCATTTTGGGTAAAGAATCCAACCTGAAATGAGAACACACAAGATCAACGAAACACAAATCATCTAGTAATGTCCCGAGAAGGTTGGGGTAAATAGCTTCAAATAGAAACAATTAATCCACCTAAATTTCCTCAGTGTGCACACAAGTGATTCATTTTTACATCTCTAAAAATCCTCTAAATTCCATCATCCCTTTTATATTAGGATATGAAGTATCAATAATAACAAAACAACTATAGATAGATCCCCACTGTCAGTCAAGCATCTATAGCCTTGGTGGAGTTTATCTAACTCACCCTTGTGTTTTTTTAATGCTTTGCAAAGCCTTTTCTTTTACCCAAGCTATGTCTAGATAGAGCCCTACTACTAGTCAAGTGTCCATAGCCCCAGTAGAGTTTATCTAGATCGTTTTACTGATTTGATCAAGCTTTCCAATGCTCATTTTTTTTTGTATATATATATATATATCTTTTCAAAAGAAAAAACTTGGCAAAGCTTCGAGCATCACTAGGGTTAGGCAACCTACAAGTGGAGCATGTTGGATTTTTTCCTAGGGTTGCAAATCAAGATGACTTCATCCTTCATAATTCCATAAATACCATTTAATGTATGCGAGTTAAATGTGGAGCTCTAGCAAAATCTTTCATTGTTCCACTTTCCACCATCTTAGACCTAAAATCTGAGCATGATAACCAAATAATTCATCCCCCTTTTCTTGGGTTCACCTATTTTCAAACTAGATACTCCAACCTACTAAACAAAGAAACACCAAAATGGGCCAAATACCAAAAGTTAGCGATCGTGAAACATTACCTCAAAAAAATGGAACAACCCAAAATACAAAAGTAAAAACACAAACCAAAAGTAGATACAAATCACAAACAAAGACAAAACACAAAAACAGAAAGCAAAAACCCAAAACTATATACAAATGTACAATATGGTATAGGATGGTGCAAAGTTTAAGCTATCACCTCCTTGTATCCCAAACATGATTAGAACATTTAAAAAGACATATAACATGATTTGCATGCCAAGTTTTACAAAAATCCAGTGAAAACCAGATTAGGCCAAGCAATACAACAATATTCATCTTGCCTCTCTCACCCCCCCAATTTGATTTATTTCCATTAACAATCCCAAAGGTGAGGTTCAAATCATTAAATTGATTAGGTAATAATTTATATTCAATGTTATCTTATCTATTTATTAATATGTCCATCTCATAATTCAATTTTTGATTTAGAATTAGGCTATCCTTATCCAAAATGAAGTTTTTTAAACAATACCCTATTTCTAAAAAATTTAAAGCCAATTCATTTTTCATTTTCGTAGGCCAATCCAAATTATGCAAAAATTTGTAAGCATCTAGGATATCTACTAAATGAGAATCATTATAAGTTTTTATCCTAGATTCCATTATAAATTGTTGATAAAATTCATTTAGCAATTTAAACACATCAACTTATATGTCATGCACCAAAGCAGTATTATTAGTGATGTTAGTAGAAATAAACTCTAGCTTTTCATTCACCACAAATGACATGTCATCATAAATAACATTTGAATCCAATGAGTGATTATACAAATCTTCACCTAAAGCTTTGATGCTTTGACACAAAAGGTTAGATTCTACCTCTTTTATATTTTCATTTACCAAGTCTTGGTAAGAATTTGTAATTCCCTCTTTTACCTCATGGTATTTATTATTTTCATCATCTTGTAGTCTTTCATCTCCATTGATTACATGTTCATCAAACATACCAAAATTAGGCATCCAATTAAAATTATGCCCATCCTGTTCAACCCATAAGTCTTGTTTATCTAGGGATGTGTCAAATAACCCATCACCATGATCAATCACTTGAGTTGCTTCAAATATATCCACCTCTTTATCATTTGGTTCCAATTCCTTGATGACCACCAATGGTATTTCTTCATTTGAATACTCAAAATGATCATGCGAATTTGTATCCAAATTTTCAATATCCTAAAATGAAAGAGCAGATTTTACCTCTTCCTCATCCAAAATAGATGAGTCATAAGAAATATTTACCATATCTTCCCTTTATCTTTCCACAATATTTTCAATGAATTTATATTCAATATGATCTAATTTGGGAACTGTATCTATTATTGCAAATGCAATATCCTCATGTAAAATGGTGATTTTAGCATCCTATATGTGAATAGAAATTTCATCAATAGGGGTTTGAAAATTAGATGATTCTTAATATCTTCCCAAACCATTGTAAAAATTGTCATCTAAATTCGTGGGATGAAACTATATGGTATCTGTGACATGATATTTTGATTCATATATCAATTTTGTTTCTTCTTTATGCATGGTAATAGGATCATCATTGTTTTCCAACACTTGAGAGATTCCAACCCTTTTTCCAAAACATCCTCATATTGTACAGGACTTGTAATATCTTCCTATGATATAGCAATTGTGTTATCTTGCATATTAATTGACCCAAAGGGTTCATTATAAGGTTTAGAGTGAGCATATTCATCCAATTTATTCCAAGAATCATAATAATCAGCTTCTAAAATCAAGTTGTGATGCTCAACTACTTCTTTAGCATCTTCCAATTCATCAACGTGTCTTTCATCAAACTCATCCTCACCTTCCTTATATGGTTCAATTATTTCCAAAAGTGGGCTACTCTTTTTATTCAAGTTTGTAAGATCACTATCCACATTTGTAACCCATGATTCAATTTTGTCATAGTTTGGAGGGTAAGGAATTTTTTGACCATCAGTTTCAATAATCTCATCCAAAGTGTCTTTCGAGAACCGGTGGTGAAATTCTATTATGTATTCAAATTCATTTATTGATTTTCTTTCAATTTCCCTTTCAACCACTTTATTCAATTCCATGGGAGGTTTTGTCCTATCACATATCTCAAAACTAATTAGATTTAGGACACCTCCATTATCATAATACTCATGCATTTCTAGAAATGAACCCATCTCTACAAAATCCTCATTTGTGGATGTTGGATTTGCAAATTGCACCTCCTCTTGGATGATATCTAAGGTGGTTATATCATTTGGAAATTTAAATTCATCCCCTTGATCATTAACCTTAGGCATCATTGGAGTGGAGGGTGCTATATTAGATGGTTGGTGTAGGTTGGCCTCAATAACTCCAGAAGAACAATATCTCATGGTAATATGTTGTACCTCCACTTTCCCTTGTTCTACCATTATTGTGACCTCATATATTCTATGAAAATACGGGTCATCAATTTTTTTTTAAAAGTGTAGCAAGTACAGGGGTATGGCTCCCATGTATATTTGAATAGCTTCCTCTTATGTTCTGTTAACATTTTCCCATATTTGAGCATGCAACTCATGGAACCTATCATTGAATTGACTCATGAATTCATTAGGATATTTATAAATAGAGGTAAACCGATTTCGCAACATATCTAAGTCAACCTGATTACCAAAATGATAAATATATGCTACTTCTAGTCGAAACCAAGAGGTCCTAACCTCCATGGGTAATTGGCCATACCAAAATAATTATTTTTCATCCAAAATGTATGAGAATAACCTACAAGCAACATCCTCATGGAAAATTTTCCATTGAAATAATATGCTCTTGTAGATATGTGTTTTTTGTATGTATTCTAATGTCTCGTTTTGACTAAACTATCGTAGAAACTCCAATACAGTTTTAGGAATTTTATGGGGTATTCCAAGCATAGGAAAACACTCATAATATTTCCCTAACATAGATACCATTCTTGTTCTTAAATATACCATTTCAGGTCTTACATCAAATGTCACCATTAGTGAAACTCAAACAATAACTTCAGAACAAATTTTGTTAGTCAAATAAAGATATCTTGCAAAGAAGCATAAAATGACTAACAATTTTCAAATGAGTAAATCATAAATATCATCATGTTAGCATGAACAACAAGATATGCCTCAATTAAACCATAACATGAAAGAACATTCTCAAATGGTATAAATATTAGCATTAGTGCATCATCATTTAGAGAATGTTAGAATCAATGAACATAATCATATGGCAACATAATCTCATTAGTCAATACCAATGTATTTGAATAAATATTTCAAGTAATCATGAAAAATTTAGCATCTAAATAGCAATAAAATAAATCGATTTAGGCCCTCTTAGCTCCCAAAGTGTTGGGTGTTAAAAGAGGCCAAATATGCTAATCAAATTGACTTGAAATATTTAGCAATTCAAAATTTTTAAAGTTACACCAATATCACATTATCCATTGTATGAATAAGTCAAAGCATTTAAAACAACAATGAACAATTTAGCATAAATAAAATAACACCAATTCAGGCCCTCCTTCTAGCACCAAAATATTGAGTGCTAAAGGAGATAAAAGATAAAAATCAATAGGACATGAAAAATTTAACCATTCACAACCTTATGGTTATACCAAATCACTTTATTTCTTGTATGAACAATCCAAAAGTGTTAGATCAATAAATACCAACTCATTCCCTCCTTCTAGCGCCAAAATATCGAGTGGTAATTTTACCCAATTGCAAAACCACACTTACCTTAGGATTTTGATCACAAAACCCTCTCTTGCAAAGAAGTTAAAATAAAAACAACTTTTCCAATGTCTTCGCTATATTAGCATTTGCACATGTGTATTAGTAATCTCAATGAAGATATATCAAGTAAATGCTAGAAACAACTTAGTGATTTCAAGTAACTGTTAACAAGGGGTATGATATCAAGTAAATACCATATTAATGATTGTTCATAAAACTTAAAGAAAAATGAATGTGAATTGGCCCTCATATGACCATGATGTAGTGTCTTAATTCCTTTTATCTTGGAAGGTTTTAGGTAGATTTTATCTTATTTCGATTAAGTAGATTTTAAACAAGTTTTATCTTGTATTAAATTCTACTTTAAGCATGAAGTAGAATATTAAAACCTATCTATAAATGTGAATCCAAAATGATAAAAATATCTGTTAAATGTAGCTTCTATCATGAAGATAAAAATAGCATTTGATATAATTAATAAATTGTCCCTCTTTGATGAAATTAATTTTCATAAAGAGATACCAATTTATTTCTTTAAAATAATGGCCTCAAAATGTCATTATAAATTATCCCTCTTTAATGAAATCAAAATTTTCATAAAGAGAAATAATTTAACGCTTTAAAATAATAACCTTTGATGTAATGTATAAATTACCTATCTTTAAAGAAATCAGAATTTTCATAAAGAAATGTGAATTTTTTGCTAAAAAATGATAACTTATGAAATGCCATAAAATTAACCCCCCTTTAATGAAATTGAAATTTGCATGAAGGAACGCTCATTTATACTTGCAAGTGAAAACATAAAGCAAAAAAAAATTGATTTACCTCCAAAATGTGAAAAAAAATAAAATTCCAAAATTATTAAAATCTGCATAAAACAATCATTTCAACAATTTTTATAAAATTGAAATGACTTCGGAATGAGATTAAATTTATTTCAGATGATAGATTGTATCTCATTATTTACCCCCATGTAATTATTTTTGTCATTTTATTTTATTTTTATTTTTATTTTAATCCTCGAAGTTTAAAACAAAATCTGCAAAATGAAAACTCAAAAAATAAAAAATAAAAATCTGAAATAAATTGCATCCTAAAAATGTAAACATGCAAAGCATAATCAGTTTGATGGTACCCTGTCCTGCAAAACCGAAGATATGAGAGACTCTTGCATGCAACCTAGTCTATTTTGACCTGCATTTGCACAATCAAAATAAACTAAGTGCTAGCTCCTAGGATACAATAAAATAAATTCTAGAATTCAAACATTCAATGATGTAACCAAATTAGCATTAAAAATCATCTATAAATTCAAAACCTGAAAAAGGGAGAAATAAGAAGTTAAACATGCAAAATGTTTTCTCCTTTATTGCTAACAAGGTCTAAATTTCTAAAGAAAAAAAATATATTTGCATTAAAATATTGTTTTCAATTTCTACATTGATTTCCACAGCATTTTTGGTCTTTTCCAATAAAAACCAGCCCAATTTCCTTCGCATGCATTGCCTTTAACCTTTTCTTCCAATCTGTTCATTTACTCTTCTATGACTTCAAAACACCTTCTCGTTTGGTTTTCCAACATTATTCACAAAAATGCCTTCTCGTTTTACTCTGTAACGCTCTCGCGTGTCGTGGCGTATTTTATTAACATTATGACCACTTCATAAAAGCTACCAACAAAAAAACTTTATAATAGAGACCATTTTTTTATTATCCATGTGTGACCATATTTTTGCCTTGTAAGAGGTATGACTATACCCCAATACTCATAAAAAAAAATTATTAAGACGTATCCTTCCCATGACATTCTATTCACCTTGACCTTTCGTCGGATATATGGTCGCTCGAACTTCTTTCGGTGACCTACGACAACGCTTCCAAAATACCACGCAGGAATCAAGTGGGCTTCTGCGATGTTGTTGAGAAAATTATTATTTTCAGCCTCTGTTATTTTCCATTTCATTCGAAGATTATACCTCCATCCAATGCATTATTATCCACACCAAACATTATTACTGACATGCCATTTATGTGATGCTCTCCTATTCTATCACTGTGGGTGACTACCCGTGGCCTACTTGAGGTGTTTTTATGAAGACCTTCGTTGTATCCTTGGCCCTACATAATAGTTGTGTCTATCATGAAATTTCACTTCACCCACTCGTCTGATATATTCATCATTATCTGGCATGTATACCCCATTTCTTGGGTACCAGTTGACCACTATGAGTGAGTGTTGTATCTATGCAATGACTACAACTATACTACGTACTACTGTTTACTTGCTTTAAAACCTTTGATATTGTCAATCACCATATTGCTACATCCTCGAGTCTAGATATTACACCACATTCATTTTTTGTGTGATCTCGATAGCGGATGATAGTCCCTCAAGTTCATGCCAATTGACTTCTCAATGCACATCTCCTTACTGCACACCACCACGTTGATAGGTTCAACTATTCCCTGTGATATTGCCATACTGTTGGTCTATCCTAATATTTGTTCATCAATTCCATGTAGGTATACATAGTTCCATCCATCGTACCTATACTAAGCTTCATCTCGGCCTCTCCAATGGCCCTGAGTGCACACTCTAACCTACTTTTCTACCTACCCATATGGGATGGAGTATCGCCAATAATTCTACGTAAATAATCGATCCAAATTCAAATGTTTACACCCAAACCATGCATAGACTTTAAACTCTTCATGATCGAAACTCGACGTTGTATGCCCATTTACTGCTCTACTTCACCAGGTTATACTCTACGTTCTGCATACCTATGTCTTGTGGATGTTGCCCTATGAGTCATCTTCAACTACCACAGTTTTTCCTACTATCCAACTTACATTAAATGTAATTTCCCATTCGTATATGCCCCTTTAAACCTCCATACATGTTCAAAGGAAATTGATTCCAAAATACTACTTACATGCAGGACTACGTTAAGAGTGTGCCACAAATTCTTTCACCCTGTTGGTGATGATTATCCACATCACTTTCTCTTTTATCCTCATAGTATGCTTTGTTGTCTCAATAGTTACTATCATGCTTTGGTTTAACGGGTCTCTCGGTAATGATCTAAACTCCACCCAGTGCATAGTTTGCTACAAACATTTTTTTTTTTGGCATTGGATGCCCTGTTGAATGCTCAGAACCATTCGAGTTAGTACCCCTATGCAATCCCACCATTGCCAACAATGATATACCATCAAGGATTTTTTGAAATGTCATCCACGTCATTCGTTGAACTCCTACCATAGATCCTATGTCTTTAATGGCATATTCATTTTGCCTGTGTTATAACCTTTCATCCAATCTACATTTTCTTAGGTTTCTTACTATTCGAATTTGGTGGTCTGTGTGTAGATTGGCTGCTTCATCACCTTTATCGTTAATTGTTCATTGTCCATCATCAGTTTTGTCACGTCTGTTGTGGCATGCTAATACCACGTTGATATCTATGTCTCCACTGTGTTGGTCATCCATCCTAAAATATGTTTATTTGACCTTCCTGATCGACGTCTCTGTAGGTGTCTTAATTTACTACCTAGAGCCATCCTTTTTCCTTAGAGCTACCACGTAAATATTGGGTATGCATGTTCTTCCTCATTGCCTTCATATCGTGTGAATAATTATGGCATCTTACTCTTTCAAGCACCTACATGGATGTCGTCCACTTTGCCAAGTCATTTGATACCATCACCACATCATCCATGACTCTGATCTTCATTTGCCCTGTCATCGACTTCTACATCTGAGTTATCAATTATGTTGTTCATCGACATCATTGTCTAATACCACTATCGATACTTTGATCAATTTACCCAGAGCAATATCATTTGATTTGTCCTCCAATGCTAGGCCTCGTTGGGAACATGTAGCTCTCAATTTTGTCCATGCATCACATCGTTATTCGTGCCTTCGAATTACCTACACACAACATAATAATAATATAAGCTATGGTGTACAACTTAATAGAAATAAAACAAAAGAGTTTTATTTAATTTATTATATTATACTATATAGACATAAATAGTATAAATATTATATATATAATTTATTTTATTTCATTTTTATTTTTTATATTTTCATACATATATAATATAAATATAATTATATAAATGAAAATTTTATTATTATTTTTTGTTTTCTTTTAAACTTTATATATACATATATATAAAAAGTTTATCTTTTTATTTTTTTCCTTTTTTTATTTTCACCTTATATATAATTTGAAACGTGCAAATGAAAGCAAGCACCAAATTTAACAATCAAAACATTAACAACAACATTTATGATAAAAAATCATCGAGAAAATATTGACGATAAAAATCATCAACAAAATCTTGACGATAAAAATCATCGACAAAATCTTGACGATAAAAATCATTGACAGAAAAATGACAATAAAAATAATCGATAGAAAAATGATGATAAAAATAATCGTCGACAGAAAATGACGATAAAAATCATTGACAACAAATTGACATAAAATTCATCGATAGAAAAATAACGATAAATAAAATCATAGATAGAAAATTGATGATAAAAAATTGTCGACAAGAAATTGATGATAAAAATCATCGACAATTGCAAATAACAAAATAATAAAATTGCATTTAAAAAGCAATCAATCCACTAGCCACTCAAAACATAATAAACAACCCAAATACAAAAAATGAAATGTGGGTCCTCAATTTTGGGGCGAGTTGTGCGATACTCACAACAATACCCATTAGTATGAAGGTTTTTCACCTAAAAATGTAAATATATCCCTAGTACCAATATTGGTTAAAATTTATTGGTTGATCATTGTGTTTTAGGAAATGGATAACTTCAAGGTAATAGGCAACACTTTGAGATAATTCCTTGATATTTCAAAAACTACAAAAGATGGATTCTTGGCTATTTATGCTTTGATATTGGCCTTGATTGATATAAGTAAACCTTTACTAGAATCAATAATTCTTAAGTACATGAATAATATGTGGACCCAAACCATAGATTATGAAAACATATCTTTTAAATGTAAAAGATGTCATGATGTGGGACATGTTGAGAGATGATGCCCTAAGAATATTCCAACATAATCATATGTATAAAACTACAAGAGAAACTTACAAATGCATATGGATGAGAATGGTTTTCAACTTTCAAAAATATAAATAGACAAATTGAGAGCAAAAATATAGTAAAGACTAGTAAGGAAAGATATTGGAATAAATACCAACTCTTTTGAGGCTTTATACAATGAAGAAAAAGTAGATCAAATCTTAGAGGATATAGTACAATAGGTTCAACATTTTAATAAGGAATTGTCTATTTAGTATGATCTTGATTTAGGTACAAGCATTCTTGATGAACCTAAGGAATGTGTCAAATCAAATTTTAAAGACTCTCTTGAAGTACCATGGACCATTTAGAAGAAAAAAATATTAAATAAAATGTAATGTTATATGTTAATACATATACCATTAATAATTAAATACCATAAAATAAGTAGGACAAGGCAAAATCTTCTATAGTGGAGCTAGGAGAGGATAAATATGAGGAAAAAGAAAGTGTAGAGTAGCAAAAACCATACACCTAAAAATTTATGAAATCAAATTGACAAGATAATATCATGTAACCATTAAATGACAAAGAAGTATAGAAAATGGTGCCCTTCTCATTGATATTTGAAAGTGTTCTTTACAAAACAGTTACAAAGATATCCCTCTTAGGGATTATACCAATTCGATACAAATTATAATAGAGAATAAAAAGTTAGATGTAATTCATAAATTTTTTTCTCTCTCAAAATTTATTATAGAGGGTTTCTTTATGACCTCCGCTTGGTGAGATAAATATTGAAGTATATTTGTGTTGAAGAGCTCTTGTTGAGACCTAAAACTTGCACATAAGAATACTTACAAGAAACCAGTAGCAAATGTGGAACCTTTCAAGATGAGGTCCATTTCCATGATAATAAATTTAAAGAAAAATTCTTTAAACAATAAAGAAATGCATGAAAACTATACTAAACTATACTAAAATAGAAATAAAGTGTTGCTAAATCTATTGTAACTAGAAAACACATATAATAAAATTTCACCATGAGGTCGTCATGGGGTAAAGAGGTCAGCTACAAAGGGTACAACGGTTGTGCTTATGGGTTGCTTCAGCATAAAGCAACCACTAAAAAAGGACCTACTTTCTCATGATTGATGCGGGATTTTCTTGGGTTGATCTACCAAATTGATGATTCACGAATCGTGCACTTGATGCATAGTTGAATCATGAAAAATTGACTCAAAATTGGGGTGATTGATGATGCACAATGGTTGAATTTGATCCTCAAACTCCAATAAATTCCATTTATGCGAATGTAAGGTTCATGATTGGATTTACGCAGTACTCCACTGCTTATGAGAGTATGTTCTCTCTATTACACAAATTACCAGCACTTTGTTGCATTAAAATTCAATATTAATTTGATAGTACTTCATTACATGAAATTGTCAAGGTTTTTCATGAAGGCTTGGGCTCTTCTTTTAAGATTTCCAAATGGTAATCTTGGCTTGCAATAGAAGCCAAGAACCAAGAATCAATTAGGATCTAGATAACCCAAATGTTGCTTCTAGAAGCTTCTTGCACCTAGTTATTCAATATTAGTTTCCCTATAACTTATTTGGCTTGGCTTAGGGAGCCTGAGTTTGTTATAGGTACTATCATCCCAGGGTGGAGCAACCATGACTATTTTTTGTCACAGGATCCAACGATCACCAGAGACTGCTCCTCAGTATGACGGTCCAAGCTACAAAGTATATATTACCCCTATTTGAGTGGTAAGAACCATTTCTAAGCCTTGGGGATGCCCCAAGTGGTTCATATGGCCTGAAAAGGTATCCATATAAGTAGCCTCCTCAACATGACATATTTTAGGTGTCTATAGACATCCCTTTTTGGGATGCATTGTGTGAAAGCACAACACTAAGCAAAAATAGATAACCTAACATCACATTAAAGGTTGATTGATGTTCATTGATCTAGTCAAATTTAGATGCCCTAATAACAAAAGAGCATGCATATTTGAATCATTATGTCCAACACTTTGGTGGACTTCATTTGTGTAAAACTTTGATGAATATGAAGACAATTAGGTAGATTTGTGTAACTACATGTTCCACTAGTTCATACTAACAAAGGTTTAGTTTAGCATTTTTTCTTTTTTCCCCAACAAATAGGAAATCTTGTGATAGCTATTAGCAATGATTCATGGATGGACACAAATTGCATGATTGAGTGTTTAATTATAGATTTTTATTATGAATTTTATGATTATGACTATCCCCTCAAGTGATGAAAGTAGTGAGTCACTTGACCAAGATGACTTGTTTGAGCATTGCAAGACTATAACAAATGTAGAAAGTAAAATCTTGTTGTAGCTATGATTTCAACCATTATTGATAATTGTACATCTCTATCCAATGAAGCAGTCCATCCACATGGATTTCTTAGGAAATCAATATGATAGCAATTTTATTTGATGTCAAGATGAATCACTATATTCAATTATCTACTGAAACTTCAAAGAGGAATGAAATGTATACCTCATTCTAATAGAGCAATTTGGTCGTATGGCCTTCTTAGGGATTGAAGTGAAAACATTTTGATTCATCAATGAATGATTTTAGGGTTAATGTATGGATAGCAAGTCACTACAACCACCAAGTGTATACGGTAAATTATTAGGTACAAGGCACACTTTAGATTTTTTTTAATTCATTTTTTATTACTTTTGAATTTTTTTATGAAAGTGTACCATTAGATGTTGTTAAATTTCCAAATTGAAGCTCATGTCACTAGTAGAATGTGTGCACTTATTTCCATTTGGAGGCCATCCTGGGGTATAGTGGCTACATTCTACAAATTTTAGGATCATCCCGAGGTAGGATGGTCACATCGAAATGCGATCATTCCACCCCAGGGCAGTCAAGAAATTTGAAATATATAAAAGAAAATTTTCCAAATTTTAATGTCGAGGACTAGAATGGCCTCCCAAATTTCAAAATTTGGGAGGATTTTTTTTTTTTTTGGTGAACCTATTGTACAATGAATTACCCTTAGGTCCATCTAATACATTGCACAATGTTGGATATTTTCTATGAATCAAATTACAAATTCAACACCTCCCTCCATAATCTGAATTGAGGGGCTAAGAAGAGAATATATTAATGATAATAATATCTTTCCCCAATAATGGATGCTCTAGAAAGCCTCTATAGTTGAGGTAGATCTGACCAAATCTCCCTCATCATCTAAAAGTTGTCCTCCTTGCTTCAAGACCTTGGCTTCAATCTTTTGTAGATTTAGCAAGAAATTCCTCAGAGGATGTCCCTCCCTTGTATAGTATCTACATGTGGTATTTGTTTTTTTTTTAAGACTTGGCCTTTCCCATGGGCCCTTCGGTCTTAGCCTCCTTAGATTAAAATTCCTTTGTGTAAGCATATATGTGAGAAGTTCTAGTACCATAATTCCACATTGAAACATTAAATTAAACTAGAAGAGAGAAAATTTAATTAAGAGTAAGATATTTTTGGGATTCCAAGAACATAGGAATCATGTGAACTATTAGATTTAATATCAAAAAGTAAGGAGAGATATTAGAATGTACAATATTAATGCATTTTGCATCATCTTTCATTTTTCCTCCAAAATATGCAATATCTACCCTCAAAACCTTGAATATAGCAATATAGTCCTTAATGTTATCAAAATCATATAGCTCTAATTCCAAGTGATTTACTTCATGAGCATTAACCTTTACAAAAACTTCATGTATATTTGACCATACCTTGATAGGGTCACTCTCTTCTTTGATATAGAAAAGCATTTCTGGTTCAATAAGGCCTCTTCTTCCTTTTGATGTCAAGATTTATCATTAAAAATTGCTACTTTATCTTCCTAAAAGATACACCACAACTTCTTACTTCATAGTAGGTCAATCATTTGAGTTGACTGGATACTATAATTTTACCCATAAATGCAAGTAACTAAGAATTTGTGGTTCATATTACACAATATAACCCATAACACTATAGCAATTCCATAAACTAATGCCACCAATATGTAGAGCTCAAAAAAAACATGCAATTTGAAAAAAAGGCTCAAATATATTTTGTATGCAAAAGATATAGCCTCTAATTTTTTTTTCCCTAATGGACCCCAAAAAATAAAAATTAAAGTTCCAAACCTTAGAAAAGTAGATCCAATTACCTATTACCACTTGGTAGTCCATAATTCATGAGTGACTCCCACTTGTCTTTTTCCATGTGAATGATTCTAAACATGATTAGATGCAACAATTTTCCTTTTTTATTGGTTGAGAATATTTAAATAGATAAAAATAGTTTTACAGTTTTCTAGACATGGCCATGTAGGTTGAGAGGTCAGTCAATGTTCTACCTTGGGTGAAAAAGAAGTCAAAAAACCTTGGCTAGGCTCAAATAAAATTCTCCTCTATTTTAGGGCCCATATATTAACCAACTATCCATAGCCACTAATGGGAGGGAATAAGCATGTCAACACATTTGAACTACTCAATATCCACCTCGACAGCTACAAAATATGGAAGCGCATGGACCAAACATGTAACCCTACATTCCCAAGTGTAATGACCCTCCTTGCATGACTTCTGATGGCAAATGAATTGATGACTTATACTTGCCTTTTTCCTCTAGAATGTGGTACTATTAAATGTTGTTGTATATGCATGACCAAGTGTATTTCTTCAATGGATAGAATAAGGGTTTTAAGGAAAGGTAATTGGGAAGTGATGATTTGGCTCTTGAGTACATGGAAGCTCACGTAAGTGTACATCATGTAGGAGCATCATAAATGATTTACATTATTGTGTGTTTTGTTTGGAGTGTGTGTTTGTTGTCTTACAAAAAAGATAATAATGGATATGTATATCTTTTATGCCAATAAAAGTGCTAAAGGCATGGGGGCCATTCTTAATTGTGTGTTTAGTGACTTTAAGATTACTTACTTGTTTGTTATTGAATTTATGAAGTGAAATAGAAATTATATATTAATCAGTATAATAATTAAAAATATATATAGTGTAGACACTATAACCTAGTCCTTCACAAAGCCCCATCTACCCCACATTACAGTATAATAAAATATGTCTAAGTTTAAACTTATGTATAAAAATCTTGCACATTATCCTATCTTCCAAATTTTATTAAATTTGGAAAATCCCCCTAGTATACCTTGTATCCCCACTTGAAATGTGTCCTAGACACCACTACCCCTCCACCTACCACATCTCACACCTCACTCCACTTCCACCTACCAACATGCCACCACTCCACCTAAATGAGACACTCTAGGTGACTCACTACAACTGTCCTAGGATAGGTGGCTGCCCAGTCCCTACCACTTGGTAGCTCTGGCTTGCCACCACTATTTTCCTTCAAAAAATCTAAAAGGCCAATAAAGGTAGAATCACTTCATCACAAAAGGGGAGGTTAGAAAATACATCATTATGCTATAGGAATAGCTACAGCAAGTCAACTACTTTCATGGAGATCAATCACTCGAGGTCTTGGATCAAACCCTAAGGTTTCTACCACTTCAGTAACAAACACCAATGGGCATTTACATAGAGATAAATGCACATTCGTTTTTACCAAATGCCAACCTGTATTTAGCTAGCCCCAACCATGCACCCATGTTTACTCAAGATCATATCAATGAATTGCAAGGATAGATCAAAGAGGTAAAAACATAGCAAGGTTTCATATTTCATTATTTTCTATATTTTGCACCTTATTTTCATGTCCTGCAAGCATTTACATTAGGGTTTTGATAGATTTTTTTAACCCCAAAACTCCCACCAAATATGGGATCAAGTGATGCAAATATTGAAGATTAAACCTTCTAAGGGCAACCAACTTAAAGGGAATGTGAGTATTAGTAATATGGATAGGAATAGAAATTGGCAACCTCCTCCTAAGGATTTTGGAAAAGTCAATACTGATGGAGCCTCTAGAGGGAACCCTAGAAAAGCTAGTGTGGGAGGAATTGGTAGACTTTCAGATGGCTCCTTGGTTTTTACTTTTGCTAAGAATTTGGGTATTCTTTCCAATAACCTTATTGAGGGGTATGGTATCCTTAGAGGCCTTCAGGAGGCTACTAAGGTTGGATGGGAAAAGGTGTTAGTTGAGTCTGACTCTCAACTTATGATTAATCTCTTGAAGACTCCTTCTAAGAATCATAAGGTGGATTGGAGAATAAAAAGAATTATTGAGAAGATTCAATTAATCCATATGGGATTTTTGAAAGTTGATTACAATCATGCGGTTAGAGATAAAAACAAGAGTGTTGATGCTTTAGCTAATTGGGCTTTGGATAAAGGTGATCTTACTTGTTATGGCCACCCTCCTAGATGGTGGGCTTCTCAAATTAAGGAAGCTCTTATTTCTATCATTTCTTTGGATGGCTCCAGTTCTGAAGGTACCTAGTTTATTCTTGCTTTTTTTTTTTTTGCTTCTCTTTGGTTCATTTAGTTTTTTTTAGTTCCCTAGGGCATTTTATTCTTTATTTTGTTTCCTCTGTTGATTCTTGCCTTAATAGTCTTCTGGTCTAGATAGGTCATTGTTATGTTTTTTTTTTTCTTTTTTCTTTTTAGTTTTTTTTTTTTTTAGTTTTTTAAGGTGGGTGGGTTCTTTTGTTTTGTTTTGTTTTTGTGTTCTTTGTTTTGTTTTTTTTTGTTCTTGTGTTTTTATTGTTTTGTGTTTTTTTTAATATGTTTTTTGTTTTTGTTCTTGTGTTTTTTCGTTCTTGTTCTTGGGTTTATCTTTTTTTGTGTTAGTTTGTGTTTTTAATATGTTTTTTGTTTTTTTTTATTGTCTGATGTTGGTTGTTTTTTATTTTTATTTTTATTTCAATTTTTTTAATTTTTTAGGTTTTGGTTGTGTTTATTTTTCTTATTTTTTTTGGGTTATGTCATTGTAGTGTTCTATTGTTTTTGTCTTGTTTGTGTTTTGTTATGTGGTTCTTGGGTTTTTCTATGTTGTTTGTGTTGTGGTTTCTTTTATCTTATTGTACATATTTGGTTGTGCTTTTATTTTTGACACACTCAAGGAGAATGTTTTTTATTTTATTTTATTATTTTTGTTGTTATTTACTTATTTTTAAATTGGTTTTATGTGTTTGTTTACTCCTTGAGTATGTCAAAGGTGGTAGGCTAGGTCCAAGTCCTGGGCGTTTTTGGCGGAATGGATACCCCTGCCTCCTTAGGTCTTACCCGAAAGTGGCATCCCTTTTGGGATGTTTTCCACAAATTAAAAATAAAAAATAAAATTCATGAAGGAATGCTCATTTATACTTGCAAGTGAAAACATAAAGTAGAAAAAAAATGATTTTCCTCCACAATGTGAAAAAATAAAATTCCAAATTATAAAAATCTGCATAAAACAGTCATTTTCAACAATTTTTATAAAATCGAAATGACTTCGGAATGAGCTCGAATTTGTTTCGGATGATAGATTGTATCCCATTTTTTACCCCCACATAATTAATTTTTTCATTTTATTTTATTTCTTTATTTTAATCCTCGAAGTTTTAAAAAAATCATCAAAATGAAAAGTCAGAAAATAAAAAATGAAAAATCTGAAATAAATTGCATGCTGAAAACATAAACATGCAAAGCATAATCATTTTTATGGTACCCTATCCTGCAAAACTGAAGATGTGAGAGACTCTTGTGTGCAACCTAATCTATTTTTACCTACATTTGTACAATCAAAATAAACTAAGTGCTAGCTCCTAGGACACATAAAATAAATTCTAGACTTCAAAAATTTAATGATGTAACCAAAATAGCATTAAACATCATCTATAAATTCAAAACCTAAAAAAGGGAGAAATAAGAAGTTAAATCCAAACATGCAAAACATTTTCTCCTTCTTTCTTGCTAACAAGGTCTAAATTTCTGAAGAAAAAAATATTTGCATTAAAATATTGTTTTTAATTTCTACATTGATTTCCACATCATTTCTGGTCTTTTCAAATAAAACCGGCCCAATTTCCTTCGCATGCATCGCCTTTAACATTTTCTTCCAATCCATTCATTTACTCTTCTATGACTTCAAAATGCCTTCTCATTTGGTTTTCCAACATTATTCACAGAAATGCCTTCTCGTTTTACTCTGTAACACTCTCGCATGTCATGGTGTATTTTATTAACGTTATGACAACACATAATATAAGCTACCAAAAAAAACTTTATAATAGAGGCCTTTTTTTTTACTATCCACATGTGACCATATGTTTGCCTTGTAAGAGGTACAACTATACCCCAATACTCATAAAAAAATTTATGAAGACGTATCCTTCCCATGATATTCTATTCACCTTGATATTTCATCGAATATATGGTCTCTCGTCCTTCTTTAAGTGACCTAGGACAATGCTTCCAAAATGTCATGCATAAATCAAACTAGCTTTTGCCATGTTGCCAAGAAAATTATTCTTTTCAACCTCTATTATTTCCCTTTTCATTCGGATATTAGACCTTCATCCAACATATTTTTGTCTGCACCAAATATTATTACTTAAATGTCATTTATGTGATGCTCTCCTATTTTTTCATTGTAGGTGACTACCCATGACCTACTTGAGGTATTTTTATGAAGACCTTCACTATATCCCTAGCCCTATGTAATAGTTGTGTATGTCATGAAATTTTACTTCACCCACTTGTCTGATATTTGTGTCACTGTTCAGCATGTATACCCCATTTATCATGTACCATTTGACCACTGTGAGTGAGTTTTGTATCTGCATAGTAGCTTCCTCTATACTACATGCTACTATTTGTCTGCTTCAAAACCCACAATGTTATCAATCACCATGTTGGTACATCCTTGAGTCTGGATATTACGTCGCATTCATCTACTGTGTGATCTTAGTAGCAAATGACAGTCCCTCAATTTCATACCAACTGACTTCTTGGCATACGTCTCACTACTACACACCACCACGTCTATAGGTTCACATTGTTCCTTATGATATTATGACACTTTTGGTCTATCCCAATATTTGTTCGTCAATTCCATGTCGGTATACCTAGTGTTATCCATCATGTCCATGCTGAGATTCATCTCAACCTCTCCAATGGCCTCGAGTGCACACTCTACCCTACTTTTCTGCCTACCCATAAAGGATGGAGTGTCACCAATAATTCTACGTAAATTGCTAATCCAAATTTAAATATTTACGCCCAAACCATGCATGCACTTCAAACTCTTCATGCTCGACACTCGACATTGTACGCCCATTTGATGCTCTACTTCACCAACTCATACTCTATGTTCTACATGCCTATGTACTTGTGTATGTTGTCTTGCGAGTCCTTGTCAGCTACCACTTTTTAACCTTGCTGTTCGACTTACATTAAATGTAATTTCCCATTCACAGATGCCCCTTTAAACCTCCCTACATGATCAAAGTAAATTGATTCTAAACTATTGCTTACATCTGGGACTACATTTGGAGTGCACCATAAATTCTCTTGCCCTTTTGGTGATGATTTTCCACATCACTTTCTATTTTGTCCTCACAACATGATTTTTTGTCTCGATAGTTACTATCGTGCTTTTGTTCAATGGGTCTCCCGATCATGATATGAACTCTACCTAGTACATCATTTTCTACCAATAAGTTTGCTTCTAATTTTGGGTGCCCCATTGAATGCTCATAATCATATGATTCAGTAACCCTATGCAAGCTCACTGCTAACAACAATGATATACCATCGAGGATTTTTTGAAATATCATCCATGTTGTTCATTGAAATCCTACCACGACTCTCATGTCTTTAATAGCATCTCCATTTTACCTGTATTATAACCTTTCATCCAATCTATATTTGCCTAGGTTACTCATTATTCGAATTAGTTGGCCTGTGTGTAGATTGGCTACTTTGTTACCTTTGTCGTTAATTTCTCGTTGTCCATCACTAATTTTGTCATGTCCACCGTGGCATGCCAAAACCATGTTGATATTTATATCTCCACTATGATGGTCATCCACCCTAAAATATGCTTATTCGACCTGCCTGATCGACACCTCTATAGGTGTCTTAATTTATTGCTTAGATTCATCCTTTCTCCTTGGAGCTACCATGTAAACATCGAGTATGCATATCCACCCTCATCACCTTCATATTCTATGAATCACTATGGCATTTTACTCTATTGAGCATGCGCATGGATGTTGTCTACTTTTCCAAGTCATTTGATACCATTGCCACATCGTCCATGACTCCGGTCTTCATTTGTCCTGTCATCGGCTTCTGCATCTAGGTTGCTATTTATGTTGTTCATCGACCTCATCGTCTAATAGAACTTTCAATACTTCGATCAATTCACCTGGATAAATATCATTTGATTCGTCCTCCAATGCCAAGCCTCGCTAGGAACATGTAGCTCTCAATTTCATCCATGCATTGCATCATTATCCGTACCTTCGAATTACTTGCACACAACATAATAATAACATAAGCTATGGTGTACAACTTAATAGAAATAAAACGAAAAAATTTTATTTGTTTTATTATATTATACTATATAGACATATATAGTTTAAATTTTATATATATATATATATATATATATATAAATTTATTTTATTTTATTTTTATTTTTTATCTTTTCATACATATTATATAATATAAATATAATTATATATATGAAAAATTTATTATTTTTTTTTTTGTTTTATTTTAAACTTTTATATATACATATATAAAAAGTTTTTTTCTTTTTTCTTTTTTTATTTTCACCTTATATATCATTTAAAACATGCAAATGAAAGTAAACACCAAATTTAACAACCAAATCATTAACAACAACATTGAAAATAAAAAATCATCGATAAAAACTTGATGATAAAAATTTTCGATAGAAAAATGAAGATAAAAAATCATCGATAGAAAAATGACGATAACAAATCATTGATAGAAAAATGACGATAAAAAAAAGCATCGACAAAAAAATGATGATAAAAATCATCGACAACAAATTGATGATAAAAATCATTGACAGAAAAATGATAAATAAAATCGTCGATAGAAAAATGACGATAAAAAATAATCGACAAGAAATTGATGATAAAAATCATCGACAATTGCAAATAACAAACTAAAAAAACTGCAACCAATAGGCAAGCAACCCGCTAGCCACTCAAAATGCAATAAACACACCCAAATACAAAAAATAAAATGTGGGTCTCCAATTTTGGGACGAGTTGTGCAACAGTCACAACAAATGGTGACTCTGCTGAGAAATACACCTAAGCATTTCGGGTAAAGAATCCAACCTGAAATGTGAACACACAAGATCAATGAAACATAAATCATCTAGTAATGTCCCAAGAAGGTTGGGGTAAATAGCTTCAAATAGAAACAATTAATCCACCTAAATTTCCTTAGTGTGTGCACAAGTGATTCATTTTTACATCTCTAAAAATCCTCTAAATTCCATCATCCCTTTCTATATTAGGCTATGAAGTATCGGTCATAACAAAACAACTATAGATAGAGCCCCACTGTCAGTCAACCATCTATAGTCTTGGTGGAGTTTATCTAACTCACCCTTTTGTTTGTTTAATTCTTTGCAAAGCCTTTTCTTTTACCCAAGCTATGTCTAGATAGAGCCCTACTACTAGTCAGGTGTCCATAGCCCCAGTAGAGTTTATCTAGATCATTTCACTGATTTGATCAAGCTTTCCAATGCTCATTTTTTTTTGTATATATACATATATATATATATATCTTTTCAAAAGAAAAAACCTGGCAAAGCTTCGAGCATCACTAGGGTTAGGCAACCTACAAGTGGAGCATGTTGGATTTTTTCCTAGGGTTGCAAATCAAGATGACTTCATCCTTCATAATTCCATAAATACCATTTAATGTATGCGAGTTAAATGTGGAGCTCTAGCAAAATCTTTCATTGTTCCACTTTCCACCATCTTAGACCTAAAATCTGAGCATTATCACCAAATAATTCATCCCCATTTTCTTGGGTTCACCTATTTTCAAAATAGATACTCCAACCTACTAAACAAAGAAACACCAAAATGGGCCAAATACCAAAAGTTAGCAATCATGAAACATTACCTCAAAAAAAGGGAAC